>PVKP010012709.1:0-16424 GCA_004027715.1 Plecturocebus donacophilus | reverse complement strand
TTGTGGAGACAAATACTAATCTATAATCACAGAAATAATAACTTCTTTAAAGTGGTAGTGGAGCTCCAAAGGACAAACCCAGGGTGCTGTGTGGAGGGGTGATGGTGACACTTACTCTGGTTGTCAGGAATAGGGTAGGGGTGCTGGTTGACACCCTAAACCAATGCAGGCTCTTGCTCAGAAAAAAACTGTCAGCCCTGAGATTTTGCAGCTACTTTACAAAGCACATTCACCTTTATTACCTGACCAGGTTCTCTGAATAGCTTTGTCCACGAGGCAAATTTTGTTGTTCCAGTTAAATTAGTTAATACATGTAAAATGCTTATGACAGTGCCTTGTAGATAACAAATAGTCCATAAGTAGTGTATTATTTTGCAGATGGAGAGACAGAGCCAGGAGAAGTCAAACATGAAGAGACAAATAGTTTAGGGCCAGGTGTAGTGGCTCATGCCTGTAATCCCAGCAATTTGGGAGGCCAGGGAAGACAGATCACCAGAGGTCAGGAGTTTGACACCAGCCAGGCCAACATGGCGAAACGCTGTCTCTACTAAAAATACAAAAATTAGCCAGGCATGGTGGTACACACCTGTAATCTGAGCTACTCGGGAAGCTGAGGCAGGAGAATCACTTGAACCCAGGAAGGGGAGATTACAGTGAGCTAACACCACTGGACACCAGCCTAAGCAACAGAGCGAGACTCTGTCTCAAAACAACAACAAAAAGAACTGAAGATTAGACCCAGCCTATTTACTGACAGAGCTCTTAACTGTTGTACTTAGCCACCGGGCTCTAATAGCCTTCTAATGTCACTTGTTAATTTTTCCCTTAACAAACTTGTAGTAAGAGGCTGAGTGTTTACCATGGGCCAGGAGTACAAAGATGAGTAAATTGTAGGCTCCACCCCCGAGGACAATAGTGGACTGAGATAGCTTAGCAGGTGGTGAATTCATGAGCAGCACAGGTCTTTAGCAGAGACAAGTTGACTGCTGATTGTGATGTTATAAGGACATTCTTGGATCATTTATTGCACACTGGCTCTGTGCAGAGCTCAGTGTCTTGGGCTTTTTGAGTGATATGGGGATGTCTTGGAGGACTGGAGGGTAGGTGGGGGAAATGTTTTTAGGAGGTAATTTAGTACATGTTTCTGCACCCAAATACACATACTACTGTGTGGTCAGCTGAGGTGATATTAAGGAAAGTGAAGCAAGTGAACTAATTTAAAGAAAACCATTTGCAGATGGATGTGGTGGCTCATGCCTGTAATCCCAGGAGTTTGAGACTAGCCTGGCCAACATGCTGAAACCATCCCTACTAGAAATACACAAATTAGCTGGGTGTGATGGTGGACCTCTGTAATCCCAGCTACTCAGGGGGCTGAGGCAGGAGGATCACTTGAACCCAGTGGAGGTTGCAGTGAGCTAAGATTGTGCCATTGCACTCCAGCTTGGGTGACAGGGCAAGACTCCATCTCAAAAAAAAAAAATTGAAAATAATAGTGCAAATATTATATGGGTGTAGGCAGATGTAAAGGTCATTGGCAATTCTTTTTCTAGAAAAGCTAGCCTAACGGTTAAAAGGAAGAGCTCTGGAGTAAAAGAGACCGCCTTTGCTCTTGATCTTGGGCAAAACTTAACCTCCTGACACAGTTTCATCATTTACAAAATGAGAAGGATGTGACGATAAGAAAATTCAGGCTAAGGACAGTGGCTCACAAGCCTGTGATCCCAGCACTTGGGAGACCAAGGTGGGAGGATTGCTTGAGCCCAGGAGTTCGAGACCAGCCTGGGAAACATGGCGAGATCCCACTTCTACAAAAAATAAAATAAAGTGGTCATGGTGGCATGCTCTTGTGGTCCCAGCTACTCAGGAGGCTGAGGCTGGAGGATCACTTGAGCCCAGGAGTTTGAAGCTACAGTGAGCCATGTTTTCACCACTGCACTCTAACCTGAGCAACAGAGCCAGGCCCTGCCTCAAAAAGGAAAAAAAAAAAAAGAGAGAGAGAGAGAAAGAAAGAAAGAAAAAAAGAAAAGGAAAATGCATGTAACAGCTAAAACAGTGCTCAGTAAATGTTTGATGAAGCTGTAACTATAGCATATAATAGAAAGTAGTCGTTATTTGAAAGAGAGTCAAAGAAATGTGCTCTGGGTATTACCACTAAATGACCAAAAGTTCATATCAAAAATAAAATCAGATCAAGTTAGAAAAATTTTTATTATGCACACAAAAGAACAGGTGGAGATTGGTAAGCTCCAGACACTGTAGTGAGGGTAGTGTTAATAAAGCCTAAGGGAGGAAGTATTTTGACCTTTTTTGGATTGGCTGTTATACATTAACATCTGTTTACAGCCAGTAGAGCTGTTCACACTGTTTTGTCTATAACTGATTCCTTTAATTTTACTGAATCATGCTGACAAGGATGTAAAGCTTTGTGTTTTGTTTATGATTGATTAGAGCTAGCATGTCAGGGACTCAGGATATCTTAAATTCTGGCCATGTGGCTGTGGGCGGTTGGCCTTGGAGTATATTGAAATGTGGCCTTCATTTTCATTTTTCTTGAACAGCGCTATCAGCTGGGAAGAGTCTGTGACTTTATGCTCAGTTTCCCGCTCTCACATTTTTATGTCGGTTGTTTTTCTTTTTGTTATGCCATTTAGGGGATTGATGGTTCTTAAACTATGAAGAACTCAGTGTCTCCATTGCTGTTCAGGTTAACAGCCTTCATTTGTAAACACTTTGTGGGAGCGCATTCCCTTCTCTGCTAGGAACTTGACAGGCATTGTCTCTTTTAATCCTACCTCGACTTTGGCAGGACTCTTGTTATCAGAGTTTTCATTATCCAAGTATCCGTAGTCACAAGGCTATATAGGCAAGCAAAAGTCATCACACAAAAATCTTGCTAACTACTTATAAAATTAGTCACTACTTAACCATCCCTCTGCTTATCCCTGCCAGTCCCATTAACATGTTTGGTAGTCAATTTCTGGCGATGAAGAAATTCCATAAGCATCAAGGTAATGCAAATGCAAATAAAACTGACTGCAGACTGAAATGGCACATCTCTCAAAAGTTGCAGGACTAGGTGAAATCCCTGAAGGTGACGATAGAAAACCTTCAGCCTTATACGAGTTAACAAAGGAAGAAGGGAAATCACCAAGGACAATGAGATGATAGAAACTCGAAAAGTAGAGGATTTACTAGCAAAAAATTAAATGAAGCCCCTGGGAAACTTAGTAAATCTCAGAAGTATTTTGGCAAAACCGTCCTTTGTATGTTGCAAAAGTGAGACAGGAAATGAAGTATGGTGTTCGGGATTTTTTTTTTTTTTTGAGGCAGAGTCTCGCTCTCTTGCCCAGGCTGGAGTGCAGTGGCACAATCTCGGTTCACTGAAACCTCAGCCTCCTGAGTAGCTGAGATTACAGCACGTGCCACCGCATCCAGCTAATCTTTGTATTTTTAGTAGAGATGGGGTTTTACCATGTTGTCCCATGTAACCCCAGCTACTTGGGAAGCTGAGGCAGGAGAATCGCTTGAACCTGGGAGGCAGGGGTTGTTGTGAGCTGAGATTATGCCACTGCACTTCAGCCTGGGCAACGAGAGCGAAACGCCGTCTCAGAAAAAAAGAAAAGAAATGTTTCTGGGTGTGTTTTTGGCTGCAATTAGCTGAAAACCCCGACTCAAAATGGCTTATTAATTGCATATACCTGGAAGCCCAGAGGTAGGCCTCCAAAGGTCATTGTCTCAGTGGCCTGGACTCTGCCTCTTTCCACTCTGCCATGTTCAGCTCTCAGCTTTGTCCTTAGGAAGGCTCCCCACGTGGCACAAATGCAGGAGTCATATCCAGAAGAAAAAGCCTTTCTTGCGGGACACGGTGGCTCACACCTATAATCCCAGCACTTTGGGAGGCCAAGGTGGGTGGATCACAAGATCAGGAGTTCGAGACCAGCCTGGCCAACATGGTGTAACCCCGTCTCTACCAAAACTACAAAAATTAGCTGGGCGTGGTGGCATGTGCCTGTAGTCCCAGCTTCTCGGGAGGCTGAGGCAGGAGAATCGCTTGAACCCGGGAGGTGGAGGTTGCAGTGAGCTGAGATTGTACCACTGCACTCCAGCCTGGGCAACATAGTGAGACATCATCTCAAAAGAAAAAAAAAGCCTTCTTTGATTTCCTGCCAATTTCCTATCACGTTTCTTTGTCCAGAATTGGGCCAATATCCATGCCCATTACTAATAAGATTACCTTAATTGGCTTAAACTAACTCTGAAGCACGTAGCTGTGTGGGGGAGGAATGATAACCGAAGAAAATAGGAAGGAAGAGACAGAGGATGTTGAGTTGGCAACCAACAATTCCTGTCATAACCTTTTAAATTAATTCACTTTAAGTGGTACTGATTATTCATATTGTTATTTCTATATATACTTAGATAAGAAATTAGAGGCTTAGAGGAAGTGAAGTGACTTGTCCAAGCTCACACAGCTAAATGGATTTTTTTTTTTTAACTTTTTTGAGGCAATCTCATTCTGTCGCCCAGGCTGGAGTGCAGTAGCATGATCTTAACTCACTGCAACCTCTGCCTCCTGGGTTCAAGCGATTCTCCTGCCTCAGCCGCCCAAGTAGCTGGGATTACAGGTGTACACCACCATGCCCAACTAATTTTTTGTATTTTTAGTAGAGACGGCGTTTCTCCATGTTGGCCAGGCTGGTCTTCAACTCTTGGCCTCAAGTGATGCACCCGCCTCAGCCTCCTAAAATGCTGGGATTACAGGCATAAGCCACAGCACCCAGCTACTGGAATTCATGATGCAAACTGTTTTTGCATATTCATCTGAACTTATTTCTGTTACTCTGGTAGAGGCATAAACTCCCTTCAAGGTGGGGACAAGGTTTTATTATATTTTTCTGAATCTCCTTTAATGCTTATATCTAAGAGCACTTAACCAGGACCTGGAAGGAGTCAGCCAGTCTTGCTTCCTTCCAGCCTACTCTGTAGGTGTTTGTGTTTTTCTATTGTAACTACAGAGGTAAAGGAGCCAGTGGTGTCCCCGGTGTCTGGCGGTGTGCCTGGCACATACCAGATGCTCTGTGAATGTCACCTGTATGAATGACTAAGGCATAAAAAGTTCTTTCTATAACATAAGCAGTATAGTAGGAATATCAATTCTAAGAATTCTCTTAGAAGACTTGGCTCCTAGTCCTAGCACTATTATTCTTACTGACTACAACTTTGGACGAGTCATTTGTTTAATTTCAAACATTTACTGAGTTCTTTGTACCAAATACTGCACGAGTTGTTC
The DNA here is from genome assembly GCA_004027715.1 of Plecturocebus donacophilus. Taxonomy (NCBI): domain Eukaryota; kingdom Metazoa; phylum Chordata; class Mammalia; order Primates; family Pitheciidae; genus Plecturocebus; species Plecturocebus donacophilus. Next base: position 11,131 of record PVKP010012709.1, on the reverse strand, counting down.
AAAAGGCTACAGATGGATAGTCTCTACTCTCAGAGTCTAGTCAGGGGAGAGATTACACAGGAGTGAAACCCCATCTCTACTAAAAAAGAAGAAAAAAGAAAAAAATTAGCCATCCATGGTGGCAGGCACCTGTAATCCCAGCTACTCAGGAGGCTGAGGCAGGAGAATGGCTTGAATCCAGGAGGCAGAGGTTGCCGTGAGATGACATCATGCCACTTGCATTCCAGCCTAGGCAACAGAGCAAATTCTGTCTCAAAAAAAAATAAAAAAGAACATTATATTTAGAGATCCTTAAGAAAGTTTTGAACCTAACCAATGTGTTGGGAGTCAAGATGAGGAGGGTAAAAATGGGAATTCAGAGAAAGGAGAAATATTTTGAAGGAATACAGGCAGCATAATGGTTAACAAGTTAGACTGCAGACAAGCAAGCGGTACAGATCCCATGTCCCCAGGTCTTAGCTAGAGGATTAAATCCCAGATCCTCATCCTTGAGAACCTCTTTAAGCTTATTTTCCCATCTGTAAAATTAGATGATAATAGAATCATTTTCCTAGTATAAAATGATGCACGTTAGGGGCTTAATGTAGCCTGATATATAATAAATTCTCAATACATGTAGCAGTGGTAGGGAAGTATTAAAAGACTTGTTAACATACTGGATGTAGGTGAGAAAGAAGAATCATAAAGAACATCCAGTTTCCCACCCTGGGAGGGGCAAACAAAAATGGAGCCAGGAATGGTACAAAGAGCTTTCTGGTTGGCACTCACTAGTATCTTTCTTTGGAATAGCTCAACAAATGTTCACTAAGTGCACATAAAGTCAATATAACTTGATGAGCTAGAGTTAGGCTAAGATATTCAGTCAGCAGGAAGGGTAGTACCCAACTAAAGACTGGAGGAAGGCTTCCTAGAAAAGATAATGGGTGCACGTAGTCCTGAAGGCTGAGCAAGCTTTGAGAGGAGGGAAGGTAGGAAAGGAATTACAGAGGGGCAAACATGCACAAAGGTGAGACAGAGCATGGTGAATACACAAAGTTGTAGGCATTTAGTTGTAGGCATTTCTAGGATGGAAAAAACAAGGTGATGAAAACAAGGCTGGAGAGACAGGCAGAGATCAAACAGTGGTGACCTCTGGCTGGCCTCACTATACTACTGGAATTCTCCAGCCCTTCCTAGCCCAGAGCTAGAGCTGGCACTACCCCCACACTGGGTGCACTATAGGCTTAGACACTCTCAGCCCCAAGCCCCTCCACCCTGTTACTGTGAGACTCACACATCCTGTTTTCCTAAGCTTGCCCCACAGGGTGAGCAAACTGGACCAACTGGATTAGAGTATTTGGAAAAGTGCAGGTGGGGCTTCTAGGCTATGCCACGTCAGGCCAGGGGCTGAGATTTTTTTCCCCTCTCCTCGTCTTTGGGCTGGGGCACTCCCTGAGGAGGCAGGGGTGTGACCCTTCCCACCCACTGGTAGTCCATGATTCATTCATCCAGTACATCATCCATAAGCACCTGCTGAAGGCACACCATTGTGTTAGATGCTTGGACTACCCTGAGGAATAACAGTCCTGACACTTGAGGATATCCCCATCCAACTGGAAAGGCACTGGATAAACATCTAAGAAAATGTCACAAGGCATAAAAGCTGTGATAATAACAGCTAACTTGTATTTAGCGTAAACAAAAGGCTGAGCCAATCTCTGGACTAAATATTTTGACTGTGGCCCATTTAATCTTAATAACAACCCTAATGAGATTATCTCACTTTATGATGAGGACACTGTACAGAGAGGTGATTGACTTGCCTAAGGTTGAACAGCTTATGAGTAGTAGAGCCAGCATTCAAATCCAGTCAGCCTCCAGTGACCGCTCTTTAGCCACTAGGTATAGTGCCACCCAGGGAATCTGCTAAACCTTATAAATAAATGCTATGAATTCAGAGGCAGGAGCAATTACTATGACTTGAGGGTATCCACAAAGACTTTCTAAGAAGGGGGACCTGATTTGGGCCTTGAAACTGGCTGAATATAGATAGGAAAAGAACAGATACTCAGTTTAACTGACCCTCTCTTTTGAACCATCACTTTCAGCCCAGAATGACGAAGCTCGAAAAGACTGTAAATACCATCTAGTGGTTATCAAATTTTCTTAGGATGTGGACATTTTTCTTTAAATGAAACATGAGCAGAAGCCAGGGACAGTGACTCATGCCTGTAATCACTTCTACTTGGGAGGCTAAGGTGGGGGGATTGCTCAAGCCCAGAAGTTTGACCCTAGCCTGGGCAACAACAAGACCTTGTCTCAAAAAAGAAAGAGGCCAAGCACGGTGCCTCAAACCTGTAATCCCAGCACTTTGGGAGTCTGAGGTGGGCAGATCACTTGAGATCAGGGATTCGAGACCAGCCTAGCCAACATGGAGAAACCCTGTCTCCACTGAAGATACAACAGTTAGCCAGGTGCAGTGCTGCAAGCCTGTAATCCCAGCTACTCAGGAGGCTGAGGCGGGAGAATCATTTGGACCCTGGAGGTGGAGGTTGCAGTGAGCTGAGATCATATCACTGCACTCTAGCCTGGGTGACAGAGCAAGACTTTGTCTCAAAAAAAAAAAAAAAAAAAAGAAAAGAAAGAAAGATGAGCATTAATCTTGTCTCTTCAAGAGGAGGACCAAACATACTCTAACCTTAAAAATCCCTGAAAAGTTCAGTTGAGAACCACCGATCTAGTCCAATGTCCTTGGAACCTCACCGTTATCTTTGCTATCTTGAGAAGGAAGAGACGGCAGTATTTCCCAAAAGACACAAATGATGGGGACATTTTAAACAGGGAGTGACCAGCGGAGCATTCTGCTGCTGCCTCGTCTATTTGCCCTCGTGTCCTGACTCAGCGTGAATTGTGGGCAGCTACAAATGGCAACAGAGAGAATGGAGCTGGGGCTCAGAAGTGCTGTAGAGGCATATGAAGGGAGCTGTAGTTGGAGAGGCTCTTAAAGAGCTGACTACTTTGGGACTAGAGAGTTAATGTAAATCTCTTCTTGGTTCATAGGAATTTGCTGCCATTATTGTTTTTTCCCCATGATACAACCCTCAGGAGATCCTGAGAACACATGTCCTGGTTTGGGGGGTTTTTTAATTTTAATTTTTTTTTAATTCAAGACAGTCTCTCGCTGTTTTACTCAGGCTGATCTCAAACAGTCCTCCCACCTTGGCCTCCCAAAGTGCTGGGATGACAGGCATACGTTACAGTACCCAGCCTTCCTTCTTTCCTTAATTCTATTAATATATAAATCCTTTACTTTAAAAAAAAAAAAAAAGAGATGGAGTCTTGCTCTGTTGCTTAGGCTGGAGTGCACTGGCACAAGCATAGCTAACAGCAGCCTCAAACTCCTGAGCTCAAGCAATCCTCCAGCCTTAGCCTCTTGAGTAGCTGGGACCACAGCTGGTAACCACTACACTTGGCCCTATGGGGTTTTTTTCTGTTTGTTTTTTTTTGAGATTGGGTCTCACTCTGTTGCCCAGGCTGGAGTGCAGTAGCATAAACATGGCTTACTACAGGCTTGACCTCCCAGGCTCAAGCAATCCTCCTTCCTCAGCCTCCTGAATAGCTGGGAACACAGGAACACGCCACCATTCCTGGCTGATTTTTAATTTTTTTGTAGAGCCAGGGTCTCACCATCTTGCTCAGGCTGGTCCCAAGCTCCTGGGCTCAAGTGATCCTCCCACCTCGGCCTCCCAAAGTGCTGGGATTATAGGCATTAGCCACTGCACCCAGCCCCTTTCAGGGTCTTATCTTTATAAGGGGTGTCTTATCTTTATAAGGGGTGGGGGTGGTCAGCACCTTTCTCATTGTCACCACTACCTTCCCTAGGTATGTGCAGGTGAAATTTGTGTGTATTCGGACCCAGTCAAACAGGAAGAGAACGCGGGAGGCAGACATTTGCCCAGCATACTTGCTCCTAAAGTACAACGAGAGACTAGATAGACTATTTATCAGTGAACTAAACACACAGCACATACATGGTGACTCTAAAGTGGCTAGTCCTTCAGAAGACATCACTGGCAAATCTCAAAAGACAATGTGCCTGCAGAGACTCCAGCCTGTGCAGCCCACAACCCAAAAAGACCTTGACACTGCCGAGAAGTCCCTGGTTGAGCCATCGTTTTGCCTAGATAAGGTACAAGTGTCCTCAAAGCCAGAGCAGGAAGGCATCACTCCTTCCGACCTGGCCAAGATAGCAAAAGTGATGAAGAACTTTCTTAAGGTAGATGAGGGTTCCATGGCTTCCTTCAGTGTGGGTGACAGCCAAGACCTGGACCGGCTCAGCTTCCAGAGCAGTAAGATGAGTGACCTATTCATCCGCTTCCCAGAGAATCTCTTGCTACACCGGGTGGAGAACAGCCAGGGCCACATCCTTTATGCTTTCTTGGTGGAGAACAAGGAACGAGAAAGTCGAGTGGTGCACTTTGCTGTGCTCAAGGCCGAGACAGCCACCTCTGTGGCCAAGATGCTGAGCATCTTCACAGAGTTCAACTCCGATTGGCCCAAGGTCAAGGTGGTCTTTGTGGACCCTTCATTCCATCACCGGGCTATCCTGCAGGAGATCTTTCCTGCGGCCCGCATCCTCCTTTCCATCTACCACACAACCCGACTCTTAGAGAAGAAGTTGCATCGTAGCTCAGCAAATCCATCCTTTAAAAGGCTCATGAAGGAAGCCCTGCGGGAGGCCGTGTTTGTCACTTCCGAAGCCAGTCTGAAAAATCTCTGCCAGATGTCCCAGGCCCTGCTAGATGAGGATCTCTTCAACTTCCTGCAGGCCCACTGGTTCACCTGTGAACTCCTGTGGTACATGCACGTTAGGAAGGGCCTGCTTGCATGTAACACCTACATGGACAGCCTAGACATTGTCACCAGCAAGGTGTCCAGCCTCTTTCGGGAACAGCAGTCCCTGCTGGACTGCATCCTCTGCTTTGTGGATTACATAGACTTCTTTAATACCAAAAGCTTGAAGAATTTGCCCACAGCTCCTCCCAAGTTAAAGAGAGCTCGGCCAGCAAGCATGCCACTGAAGTCCAAGAAGGCTTTTGGAATCTGTGGAGGGAGCCTCAACAGGCTCCCTATAGAAGAGACCAAGCCAGACCCACAGCAGGTGCATGTGCAGCAGCAGTCACAGGTGCTGACCTCGCAGGTTGGCATGCTAGACACCTTGCACCAGAGTGGCTCCGAACTAGCCTACAAGCTGTGCCACAATGAGTGGGAGGTGGTACAGAACTCCACCCACCTGGTAGACATGGCTGGTTCCTCCGTGGACGTTCAGCTACTAGAGGACTCTCACCAGGTCAGCAAAGATGGCTGTAGCTGCAGCTGTTCCTTTCAACAATGGTACCACCTGCCATGCCGACACATTTTGGCTCTGCTGCACACCAGCCAGCAGCCGGTTGGTGAAGCCATGGTGTGTCGCCGGTGGCAAAAGAAGTACCAGCACCTCCTTGGGCCCAATGGGGAGCTCCAGGATCGTGGTGCAGTCGCAAACACAGGCCAGCCTGAGAAGCAAGGACGGAACGACATGATTCAGGACCTGAGCAGGGAGTTAGCAAACCTGCTCATGCAGACTGAGGGACCAGAGCTGGAAGAACGCTACTCCACCCTGCGCAAGATTGTGGATATCTGGGCTGACCCCTCCCAGCCATCTGAGTTCCTTCAGCAGCCAGCAGACTTTAAGGACGTGGGGCACCTGCCTTTCCTCTGGGAAAAGCAAGAAGAAGAGGAGGGATTCCCTCCTGCTGCAGCTGTGATGCATTATTGAAGCACTTTAGCTGAGGCATTGGACCACAAACACTTCTCCTTGGAAGTGTGAGAGTTTAAAGTGGGCAGGACATGCTAGGGGTCAGCATTTTAGCCAATGTCTTCCTAGGTAGGGCGAGAAATATTTTTACAGTAGAGAGGAGAGGAACTCCACTGTGTGACAGTCCTTTCAATCTGCCCCTTTGCAGTCCTACCTTTGGCATTCCTTGGGAGCCTCATTCGTTGTTCAAGGCCAAAGTTATCTCTGTGCTGCAAGGTCACCCTCTTCCTCCCCCAAACCCTGAGATCAGATCTGATTTGCCCTGCAAAAAATGAATCCCTGCCTCAGAATAGGGTAAGACAAAATAGGTCTGGAAAAAGGGCCTGTTTTCAGGGACAAAGGGAATGAGGGTGATCTTTGGCTGTTGCTGCTCTTTATGAAGAATTTGTTATTTGTAACTTTTTATTCATATTAAATAAAGTTGTTTTTAATAAAATCAAATAAGAAGGGAAATGTGTTCTGCTTGATGAGGGAAGGAAGAGGAATTGCATAGCAATAGGACTTGACTTTACTGTCAGGAAGTGAGTGCTCTAGGGTGGATTTATTAATTTTAAAGAAAATTGAGGTTGGGTACGATGGCTCATGCCTGTAATAACAACACTTTGGAATGTAGAGGTGGGCGAATCACCTGAAGTCAAGAGTTCAAGACCAGCCTGGCCAACATGGAGAAACCCTGTCTCTACTAAAATTACAAAAATTAGTTGGGCATGGTGGTGCACCTATAATCCCAGCTACTTGTGAGGCTGAGGCAGGGGAATCACTTGAACCCAGGAGGTGGAGGTTGCAGTGAGCCGAGATCACAGTGAGCCAAGATCACGCTACTGCACTCCAGCCTGGGTGACAGAGTGAGACTCAGGAAGAAAAGGGAGGGAGAGGGCGGGGAGGGAAAGAAAATTGAGTGTTAGCGACCTAATGGGGTTGTGGAGCCAAATAGAACCTGATGCCTCATATTCAAGGATTTAGCAATCTGCCTCTTACTTTGCCCCCTTCCTACAACCAAGCCTTCAAGGTTGATTTCAGGTTGCCTTATATTCTAGTGGGAAGAGGCCAAATAGACCGAGGGTGGGCAGGAAGAAACCTGAATCTTAGACTTGACTGCCAGCAATTTGCTGGGGAACTGTGGGCAATTTCTTTGACCTGCTTCCTCTGTAAAAATTAGCATGTTGCAAAAAAAAAAAAAAAAATTAGCATGTTGGCCTGTCCTAATTCCAAATTTCCCCTCCAGGTTTACATAACCAGCTTTTTTGGGGGGATAGAGTTTCACTCTTGTTGCCCAGGCTGGAGTACAATGGCACAATCTGGGCTCACTGCAACCTCTGCCTCCCGGGTTCAAGTGATTCTCCTGCCTCAGCCCCCTGAGTAGCTGAAATTACAAGCATGCACCACCACGCCCAGCTAACTTTTTGTATTTAGTAGAGATGGGGTTTCACCATGTTGGTCGATCTGGTCTTGAACTTCTGATCTCAGGTGATCCACACGCCTCGGCCTCCCAAAGTGCTGAGATTACACGCGTGACCTACCGCGCCCAGCCTATTAACATTTTCTATGCATAAGTACCAACACTGATTTCGTGTTGCTAGTTGGTGATCTAAATCCTCCAAGGCCTGGTAAACACCTAGCTTTCTAAGTCTGCCATCTTCAAGGGAACTGAGGAAAAGAGACCAGTCAGTTGGCTTTTGCAGTAGTGTAGTAGGACCTTAAATAAGTCATGGCGCCATTCTGTAGAATACTGGAGGGGGTTGGGCTAGAGAAAACCAAGTTTTGGCTTGTTTAGGGGATCTGGATTTCCTCAACTCTAAGAGTTGGGCTCCCCACCCCCAAAGGAGCGCCATAGAGTTTGAGACCTGGAATTCAGTTTCTCCATGAGGTAGAATGCACTTTATGACTGCATATGCACCGTTTCCTAAACCCCAGGGGCTTTAGAATTTGACCAAAAAAAAAACAAAATTGTAAAACTGCTATTTATTTTCCTTTTCATTTTCTACCTTTGAGGGAGTTTCCATAGTAACGTGCCCTTCCAGTGGTCTAGCTAGGAGAGAGGCTCCGGAGCTCCAGCCTCAAGGATCAGCTCTCCCAGAAGCAAGTATCATTAGGCTCTCATTGGTTACCGCCAGCCGAGCCCCTCGTAACCCTGGCAATACAGCCCGCCCACGAATCGTCGCGCTACGATTGGTCCGTAGCGCTAAAGCCTGAAAGCGAATTCCTCAGACATTGGCCCGAGTCACTGTGATGCTGATGCCGCGGTTGGTGAGTTTGGAGGTCAGTCAGAGTCGGAGGCAGGGTCAAATGGGGAGAAATGGCGACGGAGCCAGGCTGTGGGTGAGTGATTCCTGAAGGGGTGTGTGAGACAGCGGATCTCCGCGGTCAGCCGTCACACAACTCACAAAGGGATGGGAGGAAGGTTGTCTTATCCGGCTTCAGCCAGACTCTGGGAACGTCAGACATCCACATCTCCCACCCAGGTCAGAGGTGAGAGGTCAAAGGCCGTATTCCCTCTCTGTTGGTTTTTGGAACCCAGGTACTGTGGGTAGCAGTCAGGATCCCGAATCAAAAGACTCAACTTTCAATGGAAGGCAAGTCACTTAGCTTCTTTGAGCCTTAGTTTATCATCTGTAAAATGAGGACAGTAACTCGGTCTGGGGCCAAATAGAGGAAACATTGGAATAGAGCATTGCTGCTAAAAGAGGGATATAGTAAAGGCCGAGAAGCTATGCACATTTGTTAGCCTCATTCTATGGTGGAAGGGATTGAGGCTCAGAGAGGGTCACTGACTTGCCCAAGATCACCCAGCAAGTTTGTAACAATTGCAGTTCTCTTATATATACCAGGACCAAAGGAAAGAATGGATGCCAATCACTTATAAATGTAAAATAATATTTTTATGGTTTTTTTTTGAGATGGAGTTTCGCTGTCACCTAGAGCTGGAGTGCAGTGGCATAATCTCAGCTCACTGCAACCTCCACCTCCTGAGTTCAAGCGAGTCTCCTGCCTCAGCCTCCCAAGTAGCTGGGACTACCGGCATGGGCCACCACGCCCAGCTAATTTTTTTTTTTTTTTTTTTTTTTTTTTTTTTAAGGCCATATGCAGCTCTGGCCATACTAAATCCCCTGGATCCATATCTTTCCATAGCTAACTTCTATCATTTAGGTCTCAGCTCCAATATCATCCTTCTCCCCTGAGAGGCTTTCCCTTACCACCTTAAAGTATTCCTCCCTTCCCCGTTTACTCTCTGACATGTTACTCAGGCTTGTGGTCTTTGTAACCTTCATTATTGGATATATCTTTGCTTATGTATGTGTTTATTGTGTATCTCCCCCTAGAACAGTGCTGACACATAGTAAATGTTCAGCAAATATTGTCTGGGTGAATAATTGAAGAGCCAAGTTCCTGCTGTCTCCTTAAACCTCTGTTCCTCTCCGTAGGCCCATCTTTGGAAAAAGATCTGGGAACAATTGTCTAGCCTCAAGGCTCAACTTACTTGGAGCTTGAGAGACTCAAAGCCTCATGGACAGCTGCCTTGCAGAGAAAGTATTCTGACCTTGGCATTTGGACATCTCCCGTCCCCCCCATGGCCCTGACAATGCTGAATGGGCTCCTGATTAAGGACTCAAGCCCACCAATGCTGCTGCACCAGGTCAGCAAGACTGCCCAGTTAGAAACCTTCAACTACCAGAGCTGCTTTATGCAGAGCGTCTTTGACCATTTCCCTGAGATCTTATTTATCCACCGGACCTATAACCCAAGGGGTAAGGTCTTATATACCTTCCTGGTGGACGGCCCTCGGGTGCAGCTGGAGGGTCATCTTGCCCGAGCAGTCTACTTCGCCATCCCTGCCAAGGAGGACACTGAAGGCCTGGCCCAGATGTTCCAGGTATTCAAGAAGTTTAACCCAGCATGGGAGAGAGTCTGTACCATTCTGGTGGATCCTCATTTCCTTCCTCTGCCCACTCTAGCTATGGAGTTCCCCGCAGCTGAGGTCCTGCTCTCAGCCTTCCACATTTGTAAGTTCCTCCAGGGCAAGTTCTATCAGCTGTCCCTTGAACGGCCCGTGGAAAAGCTGCTCCTGACCTCCCTGCAGAGCACAATGTGCTCAGCTACAGCAAGCAACCTGAGAAAGTTGTATACACTCCTGAGCAACTGCATCCCCGCAGCCAAGCTGCCTGAGCTCCACTCACACTGGCTGCTCAACGACCGAATCTGGCTGGCTCACCGCTGGAGAAGCCGAGCTGAGAGCAGCCGCTACTTCCAGAGCCTCGAGGTCACCACCCGCATTCTCAGCCAGTTCTTTGGCACCACCCCATCTGAGAAACAAGGTATGGCTTCTCTGTTCCATTACATGCAGCAGAACTCTGCAGACAAGGCAAACTTCAACCAGGGCCTGTGTGCCCAGAACAATCATGCCCCCTCAGACACCATCCCTGAAAGCCCCAAAGTGGAGCAGCTGGTAGAATCCCACATCCAGCACTCCCTTAATGCCATCTGCACAGGGCCAGCAGCTCAGCTCTGCCTGGGTGAGCTTGCTGTGGTCCAGAAATCCACACACCTCATTGGCTCTGGCTCAGAAAAGATGAACATACAGATCTTGGAAGATACCCACAGGGTACAGCCCCAGCCCCCTGCCACCTGCAGCTGCTACTTTAACCAGGCCTTCCACCTTCCCTGCCGCCACATCCTAGCCATGCTCAGTGCCCGCCACCAGGTGCTCCAGCCCGACATGCTGCCGGCTCAGTGGACGGCAGGCTGTGCCACCAGTCTAGACAGCATCCTGGGCAGCAAGTGGAGTGAGACCTTGGATAAGCACCTGGCAGTGATTCACCTCACCGAGGAGGTGGGTCAGCTGTTGCAGCACTGCAGCAAGGAGGAGTTTGAGCGGAGGTACAACACTCTTCGGGAACTGGCCGACAGCTGGATTGGACCTTATGAGCAGGTCCAACTCTGATTATTCTCAGCCGCCAGAGGTGCTCGTGCACCTGTGCACACTCGCATCTGCCCCTATACACACATACACACATAGTTATACTGTTGTACTTCCATGGTCCCTCCTTCCAGAATAAGGACAAGGTTCAAGGGTCTTCTCATCTACCATGGCCTGCTACATAGCATGTGTCTAGCTCCATGAGACAGGAGTCAGCAAATCTTATCTGTAAAGGGCCCAATAGTAAATAGTTTACTCTGTTGACCACATATAGTCTCTGATGTATATTCTTGGTTTTAACATTTTCATAAGGTAAAAACCATTCTTAGCTCAAAGGTCTTACAAAAACTGGCAAGCTGGCTGGATGTGGTGGCTCATGC
>PVKP010012708.1:0-57462 GCA_004027715.1 Plecturocebus donacophilus | reverse complement strand
TGCTTCTGACTGGCTGCCTGACTCTGAGCACCTTCCTAGGCCTGTCTGCATTCAGTCTGCTTGCCAACATCATGGGGAGATTGAGCTGATAACACATAGAGTGTCCAGCACAGAGCAGATGTTCAATAAATTAGTTGATCTTTCTCCCTGCAGGCAATTATTGTTTCTCTTAATGACACCCAGTGTTTTGATGACCATCATGACGTTGCAAACTGTTAAACACATCTCTGTTTGAGGTCTCTATACAACTGGAGACTTACTTTTCCCTTTGCTTACCAGGCATCTTCATCTGAACCTCCCATGGGCACCTCGAAGGTCACCAGTGTGGGTAGCCCTGTACCTGACCTCTGAGACTTTCTTTTGTAGTCTCCGCAGCTATCCACTCTTCTGAACCAGCCACCTCAAAGTCGTTCTGTAAACCTTCCATTTGGTGGCTAATCCCTTCTCACATGTAATTGGTAAAAAACTCCTTTTGATTTGGTCTTCCTCTTTGTTCTCCCATCTCCATCTCCATGGACATTACTATAGTCCAGACCTCCACTGTTTTCGTGTGAGAGTGAACATTGATCTATATGGTCTCCCAGCCTCTAGTCTCATCCTGTTTCATCTGACGTTCCCCAATGCTGCGGAAAGTAGCAGTTGTCAGTATCATGTGGGGGTTGATATAATACACTGAATGTCCAGCGCAGAGTAGATGCTGAAGAAGTTAGTTGATCTTTCTCCCTGACAGTGTATATTGTTTCTCTTATTGACACCCAGCATTCTGATGACCATCATGATGTGGCAAACCTCCTGGAAGGTGTCACATCATCTTCCTAGAAACTACCTCTTTTCTTCTCTCCCATATGTAAAATCTTTCAGCTACTCTCCATGAGCTGGAGCAAGTTTGCTCACCCTAGCACTGTCGACATTTGGGGCAGAGTCTTTGCTGTAGGGACTGCCCTGTGTAGTGTAGGATGCTTAGCGGTATCCCTGGTCTCCACCTGATAGATGCCAGTAGCCTGCCCCCTCCCCAGTTGTACCAGCAAAATATAGACCTTGCCAAATATCCCAGGGACAGGGCACAAAGTTGCCTCCAATTGAGAACCACTGACCTGCAAAAGCAAAACCTGTATTCTCTCTTGCCTTATAATATACCACAAGATATTGTACCCAAATATCTTCAACTTTATCTCCTGAAACTATAACTCACACAGACCCTGACATCTCTTACAATTCTACAAAAAACTTATTTTTTCCAAGCATACTCCACCTTTTATGACTCCCAAACTAAAATGCCCCATTTTTCTAATTTTTGCCCCCATTTTCCACTGGAGTAACTTTTTGTCCTTATCCTTTTAAGCTAATCTCAGATACTTTCTCCTGTTGTAAAGTCTTCCCTGTCTACTCTATAAATAATCTGTCCTTTTTCCTTGTGGCTCCTATATTACTTACCATCTATTGTAGCACTTGTCACGGTAATTTCTTCCTTTCACAAATATATTTTACCCTGACCACTGCTACCACCTGCTTACAACTTTTTGAGTTTAGAAAAGAGATTTTATACACTTAGCATGTAGTACCATGCCCAACACATAGTAGGAGTTTTGACAGCTATTAGATAAATGAATAAGGGAATGACTGAATGAGTGAATGAATGAGGTCACGTCTTCCTCTCCCTGGCGTGGAAATATACTGCATGTTCTGCCTGTAGAGTGAGTTGCTGGCTTCATGTCAAGGGAGAATTCCACTTTAAGAAGTGGATCTGCGCTGCTGTTCTCCATGTTACCTGAAATCCCACCTGTTCCTGAAACTTGCTGTATTGAGACATGAGTTTCAACTTCATGCAAGAGAAAGTTGTTAAAATTTTCTTTTTATTCATTGATGATCACATCTGTAATGTCCCAGTCACAAAGGTAATCTTATATTTAACAAACCCCACTCAGAAATATTCTGTATGGGGCCCTGCTTAGCATCTTGATGTGAAATTTATACCTAAGACTATGTTGGCAAACATCAAATTAAACTTGTAAGTATAAAGGAAATAAGAGTGTCCTTGACCTCCCAAAGCTTAGATGATCAGCAGTTTCTAAATGACGTTCCTTGAAAGTGAACTTTGATTTTTTAAGCACTGGGCATGAGGCTGTAATGAAAGGCACTGATGATATTTAGATGATTTAGAACAGCACAAGGTGATGTGCCGTCATTCAGCTTGCAGGATACATTTACCTTCTGTAAGTAGTATGAAACACCTTTATTTTTATATTGGTTCTATTCCATTAAAAAATTATAGGTTTTGTCTTGTAATATTACAGTCATAGTAAACTATTATGGATATCTACAGTTACAAGAAGCAGTTCATTAAAGGGGGCTGGGTTGGTTTCATTAAGGCTCTGCTTTATTTCTATTGGAATAATTTTATGCTCACAGCAGCATATCAAATAGGATGCACCAGACGATGATTTTAGGAACTTAGTTCAAAAGCTGTCTCAGGATTTTGCATACATTTAAAATAATATTCAGCTAAACACATAATCGCATGTTTCTCATATATTTTCAAAAATCCCATATTGTTAGAAATTGCTGCCACATTTCCCTGTTTTGATAAACAGAATGACGTTTAATTAAACAGTCCTGAAAAATACCTTATTTCTTGACTTTATACTCAGGGGAGTTAATAAAGTCCCCATTTCAGAAGATGAAATAACACACTGCCTGCTCCTATTCCAGTTTTCTGCCTCAAATGTCTTCCTGGAGAGGCTTCATGTATGCCAGCCTTCTCAAGGATTTAAGAGTATTAAACCAAGAGTAGATGGTAGCTAGTGTTCTTTGATCTCACTGTATTTGTTGATATTCATTTTTTCTCCTTCTTTTCTTTCTTTCTTTCTTTTTTTTTTTTTTTAGAGATGGGGGTCTCACTGAGTTGGCCAGGTTGGTCTGGAACTTCTGGCCTCAAGCAATCCTCCCACCTCAGCCTTCCAAAGTGTTAGGATTACAGGTGTGGGCCACCACACCTGGCCTGGTTGGTATTGATTTTTATAAAGTGATTTGCTTATCCTTGTTAATTTTCTGTCTCATTGATTTGTCTAATATTGACAGTAGAGTGTTAATGTCTCCCACTGTTATTGTGTGGGAGTCTATGTCTCTTTGTAGGTTGTTAAGAACTTGCTTTACGTATCTGAGTGCTCCTATATTGGGTGCATATACATTTAGGATAGCTCTTCTTGTTGCATTGTAACAATTATGTAACGCCCTTCTTTGTCTCTTGATCTTTGCTGGCTTAAAGTCCGCTTTATCAGAGACTAGGATTGCAATCACTGCTTTTTTTTGCTCTCTATTTGCTTGGTAAATCTTCCTCCATATCCCTGCTTTTTTTTTTGCTCTCCATCTGCTTGGTAAATATTCCTCCTCCCTTTATTTTGAGTCTATGTGTATCTCTGCATGTAAGATGGGTCTTCTGAATACAGCACACCAATGGGTCTTGAATTTTTATCTAATTTGCCAGTCTGTGTCTTTTGATTAGGGCATTTAGCCCGTTTACATTTAAGGTTAATACTGTTATGTGTGAATTTGATCCTGCGATTGTGATACAAGCTGATTGTTTTGCCCGTTAGTTGACACAGTTTCTTCATTGTGTTGATGGCCTTTACCATTTGGTACATTTTTGCAGTGGCTGGTACTGGTTGTTCTTTCCATGTTTAGTGCTTCCTTCAGGAGCTCTTGTAAGGCAGGCCTGGTGGTGACGAAATCTCTCAGCAATTGCTTGTCCATAAAGGATTTTATTTTTCCTTCACTTATGAAGCTTAGCTTGGCTGGATATGAAATTTCTTTAAGGATGTTGAATATTGGCCCCCACTCTCTTCTGGCTTGTAGGGTTTCTACTGAGAGATCCACTGTGAGTCTGATGGGCTTCCCTTTGTGGGTAACCCGACCTTTCTCTCTGGCTGCCCTTAGCATTTTTTCCCCTTCATTTCAACCCTGGTGAATCTGACGATTGTGTGCCTTGGGGTTGTTCTTCTTGACGAGTATCTTTGTGGTGGTCTCTGTATTTACTGGATTTGAATGTTGGCCTGCCTTGCTAGGTGAGGAAGTTCTCCTGAATGATATCCTGAAGAGTGTTTTCCAGCTTGGATTCATTCTCCCCATCACATTCAGGTACATCAGTCAAACATAGATTAGGTCTTTTCACATAATCCCTTATTTCTTGGAGGCTTTGTTCATTTCTTTTCACTCTTTTTTCTCTAATCTTGCCTTCTTGTTTTATTTCATTGAGTTGATCTTCAGTCTCTGATATCCTTTCTTCTGCTTGATCGATTTGGCTATTGAAACTTGTGTATGCTTTGCGAAGTTCTCATGCTGTGTTTCTCAGCTCCATCAAGTCATTTATGTTCTACACCTTAAACTTCATATGGAACTGAAAAAGAGCCCACATAGCCAAGACAATCCTAAGCAAAAGGAACAAATCTGGAGGCATCACACTACCTCACTTCAAACTATACTACAAGGCTACAGTAATTAAAACAGTATGGTACTGGTACCAAAACAGAGATACAGACCAATGGAACAGAACAGAGGCCTCAGAAGTAATGTGACACATCTACAACCATCTGATCTTTGACAAACCTGACAAAACAAGCAATGGGAAAAGGAGTCCCTGCTTAATAAATGGTGTTGGGAAAACTGGGTAGCCATGTGCAGAAAGCTGAAACTGGACCCATTCCTTACACCTTATACAAAAGAGCTTCTGCACAGCAAAAGAAACAATCATTAGAGTGAACTGGCAAACAACAAAATGGGAAAAAATTTTTGCATTCTACCCATCTGACAAAGGGTTAATATCCAGAATCTACAAAGAATTAAAACAAATTTACAAAAAAACACAACCCCATCAAAATGTGGGCAAAGGATATGAACAGACACTTTGCAAAAGAAGATATTTATGAGGCCAACAAACATATGAAAAAATGCTCATCATCACTGGTCATTAGAGAAATGTAAATCAAAACCACATTGAGATAACATCTTATGGCTATTAGAATGGCAATCATTAAAAAATCTGGAGACAACACATACTAGAGAGGATGTGGAGAAATAGGAATGTTTTTACACTGTTGGTGGGAGTGTAAATTAGTTCAACCATCGTGGAAGACAGTGTGGCAATTCCTCAAGGATCTAGAAATAGAAATTCCATTTGACCCAGCAATTCCATTATTGGATATATATCCAAAGGATTATAAATTGTTCTATTATAAAGACACATGCATACGTATATTCACTGTGGCACTGTTTACAATAGCAAAGACTTGGAACCAACCCAAATGCCCATCAGTGATAGACAGGATAAAGAAAATGTGGCACATATACCCCATGGAATACTATGCAGCCATAAAAAAGGATGAGTTCATGTCCTTTGCAGGGACATGGATGAAGCTAGAAACCATTATTCTCAGCAAACTGACACAAGAACAGAAAACCAAACACTGCATGTTCTCACTCATAAGTGGGTGTTGAACAATGATGAACAATGAGAACACATGGACACAGGGAGGGGAACATCATATACTGGGATCTGTTGGGGGTGGGGGACTAGGGAAGGGATAGCAGGGGTTCGGGAGATTGTCGAGGGATTAACATTTGGAGAAATACCTAATGTAGGTGACGGGGATGGATGCAGCAAACCACCATGGCACATGTATACCTATGTAACAACCTGCATGGTCTATACATGTACCCCAGAACTTAAAGTATAATAATAAAAAAAAACCACGTGATTTGTTACCTGTTTTCCATGAAACCTGGCATGCTCTAAATAGGTTGTTTCACTATATGACATTCCATATATTGACCATTAATTCAAATTAATTGGAATTCCAATAGAATGGCTGAAACAAATTGAGTACAACATTTACTACCCCCCTTTAGACACTATTATGTTAGGTTGAAATATCTTCTACACTGGCTCTATCTATGGGTCATTGCATCTGGCTATTTAGATGGCAAGGAAATGTAACTGAACTAAAAATCCTAGTCCTTGAGGAACAGGCTGTTTTTTGTTTGGCTTGGCTTTTTACCTGTTGCTCCTTAACTTTGAGGTTTGCTCTGACAGCTCTAAAGTTTGGGTAATATACAACAATATACAGAAAGTTTGGAAATAATTAGGTTGTGTGATATTAATACATTCTCACCCTGAAAACCACCGTTTTAAAATATTCCTATTGTTTCCCCTGTCCTCTGCTCATTTGACAGTTACCAGGAGTTTTGGCAGAGGGGTAGAGAAGTGCATATGTTGTCACCTGCAGCTCTGCTGTGTCAATAGCCCATATTAGGAATTAGCAAGGTGTAGATTAAGTACAACTACACAGTAGTCATCAATTTCCAATGTTATCAATACATTAGAAAAGGGCTTTGATTTCCAATTAAGTACTGAATGATTGAAAGAAAAATGTGTTGTTACAGATTGTTGAGAAACAGCTCTACCTCCATTTACCCTTTCATTAAGAAACAGGGATAAGAAATATTGTGATATTAGGATATCTAGAATTTGGAGGATGTGGAATCATCCTGCTGAGGCCAAGGGCAATCCAGAAAATAAGCTGTGATTCAGACTCTGGTGTGTCCTGTGGATGCCATGGGTCATCCAGGAGCCTTGTTACCTGGATGATGAGGACCCACCAGGGAGGAATTCATTCTAAGGTTAAAAAAAAAAAAAAAAAAAGTGTCATCCTGGCATAGTGACTTTGACCCAGTTCAAAAGCCTGGGTTGTTGAAGAGGAGCTAAATTCTAGGAATGGTGTGTTTACAGTGAGTGCTGTTTCCCAGATTTTCCCATCCATTCATAAGGATCTGAACATTTTAGAAAGAGAGAGCGAGAACTCAGAATAAGAGTTAAATGAGCCACTCACTGAGAGTGCAGTAGGAGGTTAGCTCAGCAGGTCTGTGTTGTCCAAACCCTGTACTTTCCAAAGAAAGGTCTGTTCTTTGACAGCCTTCCAGGAGATAAACTCCAAACCCTTGGAATATCCCACCTGATAATAATGTCTTTGTTTATCTAGAGCTTTGAGTTATGCTAGATAGTTAATAGTAACAATGTGATTTATAGTGGGGGCTTTGGGCCACCTGTATCAGTCTGGACCTCTGGAGGGGCTGGCAACTAAGTTCAGTCATACAGACAGTCTGCCATGCTTATATGCCCCAGTAACCACACTGGATGCCAGACTTGGGGGAGCTTTCTGGGAAGCAATGCTCTGTGCATGTTTCCTCACGTCACTGCTGGGAGAATTAAACATTATTTGGTTCCATTTCCCAGCTGCTGAAAAACTGTAATGCTGTTGGGGATAAATCAGTAATGTAGCTTAAATCAAAAGGAGGAATGTTGATTGTGTAGGTTTTGTAGAATTTTTTAAAAATGTTGGGGGAAGAAGGGAAAACCAACTATGTAGAAAAAGGAGCCTTTATTATGAACACACAACTCTCTAAAACAAGTGAAGAAATACCAGTGTGAAATAAAAGTAAAGAAAAAAGAAACAATTCAGGTAATCACCACATAAGATTATGCTTAATCTTATATGTTACACTTACATGTTTTATTTTATTTTAGAGCCTCACTATAACCCAGGCTGGAGTGCAGTGGCATGATCTCAGCTCACTGCAACCTCTGCCTCCTGGGTTCAAGCAATTCTTGTGCCTCAGCCACTCGAGTATCTGGGATTACAGGTATGTACCACCATGTCTGGCTAATTTTTTCTGTGTTTTTGGTAGAGATGGGGTTTCACCATGTTGGCCAGGCTGGTCTGGAACTCCTGACCTCAAATGATCTGCCTGTGTCAGTCTCCTAAAGTGCTGAGATTACAGGTGTGAGCCACTGTGCCTGGTCACTTACATGAAACATCTGACTGCATTGCTGTATTCAATATATCTGAATATGTTATACAGAAAAATGTTTTGAAAGCCCAATGAAAATTAATAACCAAATAGAATGTTCTACTTACAGTCATTTTTTACTTACGTTTATAATAATTTTGTTTGTAATGTGAAAAAATAGATCTATAGTTCATCTTGTCAAAAACATTTATGTGTAGAACTGTATTTCAAAACAAGCAAGTACAAAAGAGAAATAAAGTGTGTGAATATTTTATTACCTCTCAAATTAGCCTTACTTGAAAAGATCATCACTCCATGGCCAATGGATCTACTTGATCCTGAAATAACTGTGAATGGAATGTGTCTGTTACTATCAGGAGGCCAATTCTATGGCAACAAGAAGAAAGGCTTTTGACACCCCTAGGATTTCTACGGCCAACTAAAGTGGAAAGAACCAGCAGGAAACCAGCTGACATTTTTTGAAGAAAGAAATGACAAGAGTCTCTCAATCAGAAGCTTTTAGTCATCATTTCTTGAAAACAACTATACGTCATACAGTTGCATGCAGGGAAATAAATCGAATATGTACTTTGTAAAAGAGTTTGGCAATTAGCAAGTGACAATGATCATCCCTCAAAGTTATAAAGGAAGGGCAGTCTAATACTATAGTTTTGTATTTGGGGCAGTATTTTGATAGAGGTCTTTGAGCAACATACATTAAGCAGAGGCAGGCAGATGAATGGATGGCTCTATTCTCTCTAAATCCATCACCACTTTCGTGACACTCCTGAACCATACCTCTTCACTGCCTGCCAGTTTACTGGAGTCCTTGCACAACTGTAGTACATCTATCAGTACAGTCTGTTATTCCTGCTGAATAAAAGTAATACAGAGGCCAAGTGTGGTGGCTCATGCCTGCAATCCCAGCACTTTGGGAGAACAAGGCGGGTGGATCACCTGAGGTCAGGAGTAAGAGACCAGCCTGGCCAACCTGGTGAAACCCCATCTCTACTGAAAATACAAAAAAAAAAAAAAATAGCTAGGCATGGTGGTGGGAACCTATAATCCCAACTACTTGGCAGGCAGAGGCAGGAGATTCACTTGAACCTGGGAGGTGGAGGTTGCAGTGAGCTGAGATCGCGCCATTGCACTCCAGCCTGGGTGACAAAGTGAGACTCCATCTCAAAAAAAAAAAAAATAGTACAAAATAACAGGATAGCCTGTTATTAAAGTTGTTAGTATGGAGGTTCAAAGAGGAATCTGACTTTTTTTGTTTAAATTAAAAATAGTAAGCATGGTACATAAATTAATGCAATTTTTCTACCAGTGAACTTCTCTTATAATAGTCCCTCAAAAAGCAGGAACTTGAAAGAATGATATTTCAGCCTCATAGCTGAAAGGATTTTAGTGGTATTTCTTGACATTTTTTTGGCTTATAAGTGAACCATGCCATAGAATGCAATGGACAAAGGGACATTTCTTCTGCCATAGCATCTTTGACAAGTGAAATTCCCCAGTTAGACTATAAATAAAAACAGCTGTGAAATTTCAGACAAGTTCCACAAACTGAAGATGGGTCAGATTTAAAAATGAAACAGTTATTGTGAAGTTTACATTCCTCCAGCTTTTAAATATCATTACAAACAATGTAATAATGTAATTTAGACTAAGAGTGGTTTTTCAAAAGTGAAACCAGGAGATTCCAACATTAATCTAGAAATTGATTTTGGTGTGGATCCTTTGCTACTATTATTATTTAAAAAATAGAAAAAAATTTTTTTCTATTAATAGAATTATTAAGTTACACATTTGATTAAAGCCATTTTAAAGTAGACTCGCAAATGGAATGAGATTGAGAGCCTTAACACCTATTGAAAAGCCAAGTTTGAAAACGTTAAAAGTCTATCATTTGAATAGAAGTCATTTATTATTCAGAGCTCTCTGAGATGTTGTAAATATTTTATAAATGATATGAACAGCCTCATCTTATGAGAGTTCAGCCAGCAATGCTCTTTAAAAAATCTGGATAAATTAAGTGTCATTTGTTCAAATGCAAAACAGAAATGGAGGTAAGTTATGAGAACAGTTTTTTGTTTGTTTGTTTGTTTTTTGTTTGAGACAGAGTCTTGCTCTGTTACCCAGGCTGGAGTGGTGGAGTGGCACAATCTCAGCTCACTGCAACCTCTGCCTCCTGGTTTCAAGTGATTCTTCAGCCTCAGCCTCCTGAGTAGCCGGGATTACAGGCAAGCACCACCACACCCAGCTAATTTTTGTATTCGTAGTAGATACGGGGTTTCATCATGTTGGCCAGGTTGGTTTCAAACTCCTGACCTCGTGATCCGCCCGCTTCGACCTCCCAAAGTGCTGGGATTTCAGGCATGAGCCACTGCGCCTGGTTGAAGATAGTTTTTTTAAATTGTAAATGATAGAGGAAGGAAAACACCTTTAAATTAGTCAAGGAGTCTTATTAATATAAGAAATAGCTCCCTAATAAAAATATGGTGCTTTCAAGATCAAATTTGTCAATCCAGCACCCTGCCAACCTCGATTTAGCAGAAACTCCAGGCAGTTAATTACCTTGCCCAAAATTGCAGAGGCAGTTGGCATCTGACCCGGAATATGTCTCCTAATTTGTTCTAAACTTGATCTGTTTTACTATATTATTAGAATATTAGACCATAATATGTACTATATATACCCAAAAATGTTATAGTTGGATTGCTGAAGTTGCCTTTTGAGGGTAATGTTCTTTGGTTTCTTTTTAGACATATTTTTTTTTAATCAGCCTTTTACTCTGAGTAGTCACAGGTCCTATGGCACTTGTAAGCAGGGATGATAATTTTGTATGTTTCTAATTGGGAAAAGCTTCAGGAACTCTGCAGCTATACAGAGAAAGGAGTTCCTTCTCAATTATCCCCAAGACTGCTGCTCCTGATGCAATCACTGTTAACTCCTAGAGCACTGCTTTCAGAGATTTTGTAAGGCAATTGGTGGTGATGTTATTCAGAAGTCCTTTTCTTCTCTCCTATTGACATGAAAGATCATAAACTTAGATCTTAGTTTCCCTGTGTGTTTCACACATCATTAGAGCCCCTGCAAATATCACACTGACGCAGTTTAATTGAGGCCCCTGTGTGTCTGTGTGAATGTTTCCCAACTAGGAGAGAATTGACTCGAACTACATTCATGACTCACCTAGACAAGATTTCAAAGGTTAGGTCATGCTAATAAAGTGTCCCTGCATTACAGTTGTCTATAGATTTCTATGCATGAAGGTAAAATTAAACTCAGCCACAAAATTACATACATGATTTGATTAAAAAAATATATATATAAATAAAAATTATACATACAGGACCTGCAGATGCCGACACCACTAGGCTCCTCTGAAGGCCTGGGTCCTCAGTTCTTGCAAGAGCAACCAGCTCGCTTTCCTGAGCTCCTCACTGATTGGTCAGCTCACTGAGCATGCAGGTGGTGGGGGCTGCGTGGGGCCACGCCCCTTGCAGGCCTGCTCTCCCACTAAGGGGCTGCCCATGGTTGCTGGGGACTCAGGGAGAGGGTGGCTCTCTGAGGCCTCTGTCCCTACGGTATTCCAGCTCCTCATCCTGGGAAAGGAAGCAAGGACCCGGGAATGGGGAGTGCTGGGAACGCTGCCCTGAAGAATGGAGGCCAAGTGGACGGGGGCCTAGGACTTCGCCCCAGGGCTCTCCTTCCAGCCACCCCTTCCCCTTTGAGTGGAATGGCTATCACCCTGTGGGTGGGGCCCAGGCTCCCTCCTAAGCCCTGTGTGCTATGGCTCTCCTTTCAGACACCCCATTTCCTTAGTGTATCTTTGCACTCACAAGGTTCAGGAGTCACCTCTAACATCCTGTATTGGTGTATAGGGATGCTTATGATTTTTTCACACTGATTTTGTACCCTGAGACTCTGCTGAAGTTGCTTATCAGCTTAAGGAGATTTTGGGCTGAGACGTTGGGGTCTTCTAAATATACAATCATGTCATCTGCAAACAGAGAAAATTTGATTTCCTCTCTTCCTATTTGAATACCCTTTATTTCTTTCTGTTGCCTGATTGCCCTGGCCAGAACTTCCTATACTATGTTGACTAGGAGTGGTGAGAGAGGACATCCTTGTCTTGTGCTCGTTTTCAAATGGAATGCTTCCAGCTTTTGCCCTTTCAGTATGATATTGGCTATGGGATATCTTTTAGTATTTTGAGATACGTTCCATCAATACCTAGTTTATTGAGAGTTTTTAGCAGGAAGGGCTGTTGAATTTTATTGAAGGCCTTTTCTGCATCTACTGAGATAATCATGTGGTTTTTGTCATTGGTTCTGTTTATGTGATGGATTATGTTTATTGATTTGCCTATGTTGGACTGGCCTTGCATCCTAGGGATGAAGCTGACTTGATCGTAGTGGATAAGCTTTTTGATGTGCTGCTGGATTTGGTTTGCCAGTATTTTATTGCGGATTTTCGCATTGATGGTCATCAGGGATATTGACCTGAAATTTTCTTTTTTGTTGTGTCTCTGCCAGATTTTGGTATCAGGATGATGCTGGTCTCATAAAATGAGTCAAGGAGGAGTCCTTCTTTTTCTGTTGTTTGGATAGTTTCAGAAGAAATGGTACCAGCTCCTCTTTGTACCTCTGGTAGAATTCAGCTGTGAATCCATCTGGTCCTGGGCTTTTTTTGGTTGGTCGGCTATTAATTACTGCCTCAAATTCAGAACCTGTTATTGGTCTATTCAGGGATTCGACTTCTTCCTGGTTTAGTCTTGAGAGGGTGTATGTTTCCAGGAAGTTATCCATTTCTTCTAGATTTTCTAGTTTATTTGCATAGAGGTGTTTATAGTATTCTCTGATGGTAGTTTGTATTTCTGTGGGATCAGTGGTGATATCCCTTTTAACTTTTTTTTGTGTGTGTGTCTATTTGATTCTTCTCCCTTTTCTTCTTTAATAGTCTGGCTCAGTCTATCTATTTTGTTAATCTTTTCAAAAAACCAGCTCCTGGATTCATTGATTTTTTTGAAGGGTTTTTCGTGTCTCTGTCTCCTTCAGTTCTCCTCTGATCTCAGTTATTTCGTGTCTTCTGCTAACTTTTGAATTTGTTTGCTCTTGCTTCTCTAGTTCTTTTAACCGTAATGTTAGGGTGTCGATTTTAGATTATTTTAGATTAAGTGTTTAACATAATTGTTTGATAAATTTTTCTTACTTACCTTTTTGATTGTTAATATGGAATGTGAGAATGCTTCTAACAATGGAGAAGTGAGAGGGATGGCTTTTCTTTCATACACGTGGAAATTTCATTGGGGGATATTAGAGGACATTGGAAGAGAAAGAGCTATATTTGTTTCTTTTAGTTTACACAGATTAACTCATATATCAGTTTTTTTAGGTTTTATTTTAGGTTTGGGGGTACATGTGCAGGTTTGTTATATAAATAAATTGCATGACACAGGGGTTTGGTATAGATTATTTTGTCACCCAGGTTATAAGCATAGTACCTGATCAGTGGTTTTCATCCTCACCCTCCTCCTACCCTCCGCCCTCAAGTAGGTCCAGTTGTCTGTTGTTCCCTCTTCCTGTCCCTATGTACTCAGAGTGTTTAATATGAGTTTTTCATCTTCCTAATTCAGCTCTTCTATTGTCACAGCTTTCTGATTTTCTTTAAAGTAACAGAGAAAATTGAATTCTCAAAAATGATGATTTTCTATTATTATTCCAGTAATAACCTGTGTAGTAGAAAAGTAAAGACAACTTTTCTACCCAGTGAGAAACATGTAATTAACTGGATGCAAAAACTCATAAATTTTATATTGCCATGTGAAATATTAGCTGCACTGTTATAGGACCATATTTTCAAAACAGTTTGAGAAAATTTCTGTAGAGACGATGGAGACAATACTCATTTTTAAGAAGCGCAATTCAGTTTTCAGCTCTTCTACAGCAATAATTCATATAAGCAGTGTATTTGGAAAGCTTTGTTCTGCTTGGTGGTGACAAAGTACTGGTTTTGCAAGCTGCCTAATACATTGAGCATTATAGATGGAGACTGTATGTAAAAAATATTTGTATTATGGTGCAGATCTTTTATGACTGCTGAAAACTATTCCTAGCAATTGATGGTAGATATCTGATGTGAAACCCTGTTTAGGAAAGCATTCTTTGCAGCATTATAGTTTTCTGAAACACAGCACTATGGATAAAAATGTCATATAAAAGGCTCCCAGAAATTATTTCAAATGTGTTTTTGAATGTATTTCTTTATCTGCTTAAATCCCAATTATTATACCCATGGACATTGCTTCTTTTATCAAAATACAGTTAATAGCATCAGTCACTAGATTGCTTAAAAATACTTTCCTTATTGTGTATTATTTCTACCCTTTTGATGGTCTTATTAAATAAGATACTTTTGTGTGCTTTACATAATGGGTTGTGACAGTATTTCATGAAAACATGTCCTTTGAATTGTAGGACATTTTGTAAATGTAGAAATTAAAGTCTTTGTTTGTAATCCTTTCTGCACATTAAAAAAATAGAAACTGTTTATTTGCTTTTTTTCCCATCATCTGTCAATTAAGTGATTTGTTGTTCCACCAATTGGAATTGGAAAACTAATATTAGTACCTGAAAGGTTTTACAGAAAATGAGTAAATCTTGCTTTTGTGAAATGATCTTTGCATTTTACATTTTAAATATCCCTCTGATATTGCTGAACCATCATATCCCATATTGATTTCAATATATGCAAAGAAGCTACTTTTCAACATTAGTTTTTAATGCATTTTCATTTACTATGTAGCTGACATTGGAGAGGATCTTGCTGCAAAGAGAAAAAGGATTGAAAGGGATACAAAAGCTTGCAGCAAAACAAAGGACAGAATTAAACATGTTTGACAATACAACTAAAAAGGTATGATTCTTGGCTTTTTTGCCTAATGATATTTGTATCATTTCTTTGTGTTTGTTGGTACAAATAATTTCAAAAACTATCCTGTACCTATTGGCGTCTCTGGTGAACAACATGTTTTTACTTGACTGTTCCCTAAGCATGTAAGTTTTAGTTTTATAACCTCAGTTTAACAGAATTGAGAGAGATTACCTAGAAGCCAATGAAGATGACCTCTTTTTGCCTTCCAGATAAAAATTCTCCCTGTAAAATTAATTTTCGTCCATTTCTAGAAATATGGTAGCTGAATATAAGATAAATGTCTTCAATGTTTAGTCTGTAGATCCTTAATGATATTCATTTACGTAGAAAGGGATAACCTTATGTTGTAAATAAGTTATCTATTTTAGTTAAATTGTTTTCACTATTCCTTTTAGAAAGTCATTCTTGTGCCAAAGTGGAGAAATAGTTAAGTGAAGTATTTCTTTTGGGAAATCTTACGGGATGAATAGCTATGATATTCTTGAACCTACTTATGAGAACCCATATGTTGTTCAGTAAGAGGAAATGAAAAGTAAACTGCTCCTAGAGAAAATGAATGTTTCTGGGAAATTTATAGTGCAATAAACCCTCCTTTGTCTTCAACACATAAAGAATATAAGATAGCTGCTCTAGTAGTTGGGAAGGAAGGAATCCTTTCAGAATGAGAATAACTCATTTCACCTTTCTCCCAAAACAAGATTTCAGCTGCTATTACTCTCTTGCTACTTTATAGTATAAATTATGTCAAGTCAGTTTTGGTTTGAATAGGATTAATTTTTCATCTCTCTATGATGTATGACCATGTTACTTATGTGTTACAGGCAGAAACATAGTTATGGACATTCTCTGAAGTTGCTAAATGTCCTTGAAGAATACATCACAGACAAGCGGAAAGATGAAGAAGGAGAAGAACTAATTGTTGGTATCAGCCTTAGCTTTAAGATTAACCTATTGTATCAATGTCTCAGGTAGTAGTAGTTCATGCAGACATCCAGCAAAGAAGGAAGAGAGCAGGAGCCCAGAGAGGGGGGCCCATTAGTGGACTAATGGACTAGGGGAATATAATTGCCACACAGCACTAGGGGTCCAACTGAGGTCAGTGTCGTAGCAATTAAGAAGTTAAAGTCAGCCCAGTTGGCATGTTTGTGCAAGAGCAGCTGTAGGGTTGGAATTTCCTGGGTTGGGGTGTAGTCAAGCATGTGGATGGAGGGAGAGTTGGGCAGGGCATAGATGCAGGGATGGGGTTATGATGACTGGCTGTGGAATTTCAGCTGGGACTGAGTTACCTAAGCACATGGGGGTGGGGCATTGGGCAGTGAAAACTGCTCCATTCAGTGGGCGTTGGGTCCCTACAGATTCCTGAGCGATGGTACTGAAGTGAGTGACCTACAATGGCAGGGAGGTAGTGGCTGGGAAGATTGAGAAACAGCTGAGTGCAGTGGTCAGGGGTGGGACTCTGCAGCCACACTGCTTGGGATCCAACTCCACTTTGACCATTGCTAGCTTGGAAACGTGGGCAAATTATCTCTGTGCCTCAGTTTCCTTATCTACGGGAGGAGACATGGTAAGAGTATCTACCTCAGAGTTGTTTGGAGGATCAAAGGGTTCCTATGTAACAGGTTTATTTAAATTTTCAGGATGTGATCTCACCCATGGTTGCTCTTCATCATTGCTATTATTAATATTACGTAGGTGTTGAAGTCATTGGGAATGACAAAATCTAGGGGATGACTGTGCGAGTGAGTGCCACGTAGAGGAGAGGAGAACACTGTTGTTGGAGACTAGGTCAAGGTGCAGAAAGGCAATTATTATTGCAAGCTTCATCTATGTGCATACTGAAATGACCAAGCGTTTAAAACCTTAGTAAAAAAGAATGTTTCTTAATTAATTTCTGTATAGATCTTACCGATGTGTGGTCAACAAATTGTAGGAAGGCTCATCAAATACTCTGCATTTGAAATCAAGAATTAGGACATACATGTTGAATTTGTGTAAGAAACAAAATTCTTTACTCAATGACTGATAAAAAAGATTATTATGTTGTTTTAGCATATGAGTGGTGAACACAATTGTTTAAAAAAAGTATTCAGAAGTATTGATTTAAAGAGTATCCTTTTAAAGCTAATGCAGAATTTGTTTTGTAGTATTAAAATTTAGCCAATTTTAATCTCTTTTTAATTTTGTGCTTCTAGAAAATATTTCAAGACCAACGGGAGAGAGAGAGAGAGGTGACAACAAGATGGGAAAGGAACTGAAAGAGACTGAGCTGCCACATGAGGAATTCACAAAGGTTTTTTCTATTTGGTAACACAATACACTTACAAAATACAACATGTGCATAAAAATAGAAGATAGTCTACTTGTTTCTGAATGTATGGGAAGACCTTTTGGTTATATATTTTAAATTACTTACCATTTTCATTTTGAATGTATTGTTCCAGATTTAACATAATTGATAAATGTATTTTTAGGATTCATGAATAGTTTTGTGGCAGTTATTTAAAACAGGAAAAGATAAATTGGAAATTTTACCTAGTAATATACATCTTGTATATAAAATGGATACTTTATGACATATTAATGAAGATTTTATGTTTGGTTTTTAGGACATCAGCAACCAATCTTTAGTGGAAGGCAGGATGTCCATAAATCCTTTCTGGATGTCTTTTTTACTTGTCTTGTTTGAACAGTTTCAGTTAAATAGGAAGTAGGCAAGTGTTAAGTACTGAGTATCTTTTATTTCTTGCTGTAATATAGGAGTGTTTTATGGCATACTCACTTTCAAAATTATTAGTGACTAGTAACGGTTTTACATGACAATTTGTAATCACAAGAGATGGTTCAGATGTATAACAGAATGGGAAAGCCAGTAGATTTTTAACACGTTGTGAATTGGGAATTACCTGCTGTTGTACAGCACATTAGCAAATTGTCATTGGACAATGACCTCTTCATGTAGATTTATATTATTTAGGAAACAATGGAATTTTCTTTTGAGAGGTATTCTTTTTGATAACCTTATGAAAAGACATGTGCATATTTCACTCTTCTACATTAACTGTGATGTGTTAAATAAACTGGGAAAAGAGTATGAAAATAAAATTTTTGAGCAACTTGAGGATTATATATACACAAAACAGTTATTTACATAGAAGTCACATATAGAGAATGTGTTGCTATAATGCTCCCCTGAAACCATTTATTAATTGGTATGAACATGAGACTAGAAAAGTTTTCCTGTCAATGTTAATGCTACATGTTACCACTTAGGATAGGAACTTTGCTATCATCTTGGACTCTTCTGTGTCCATTATCCTTCCCATGCAGTTATCATGAGGCCAGTTTGACCTCTGCAATGGTCCTTTAATTTCTTTCTTTAAATTCCCAATGAGGCTACCCTAGTTCAAGACCTCATTCTCGCTTGTACTATTAAACACTTTTCTGAGTTCTCTGTTCTCTTCTGAGCCACCTTTTTTATTTTTTAATCTCACTCTGTCACCCAGACTAGAGTGAAGTGGTGTGATCTTGGCTCACTGCAACCTCTGCCTCCCCAGTTCAAGTGATTCTTCTGCCTTAGCCTCCCAAGTAGCTGGGATTACAGGCATGGGCCACCAAGCCCAGCTATTTTTTGTATTTTTAGTAGAGATGGGGTTTCACCACATTGGCCAGGATGGTCTCAATCTCTTGACCTCATGATCCACCCACCTCAGCCTCCCAAAGTGCTGGGATTACAGGCATGAGCCACTTCGTCTGGCCCTGAGCCACACCCTTCATTGATTGGTGATACTATCTTCCTAAAATTGGTGATACTATCTTCATTGATTGGTGATACTATCTTCCCTTCCAAAAATGCTTCCTAGCCCTTCCCTCTTCCCAGCCTGTCAGTGGTACCCCTCTCTCAGTACTTAGATATTCAGAGACTCTCCCCTTTACATGATGACTCCCTTTTAGGCTTGTTTTGCCACCCTCTGTCTTTTCTCCCACCTCTCCAGGTTGACAGCCTTCCCTGAAGGAACTCACCATTACTCCCATGCTTTGCTCATGCTCTTCGCTCATAATGCTTTTAAAATATTTTTTAACGATTGAAATCTTATGCCAACTAAGTCCACATCAGTCTCCTTGGCTACATGTCTGAATGAGTTGCCCTTCCATAGCAGTTACACAATTTTTGTATTACTTTTTTTTTACTCATGCATTTCCTCACATCACAGGAATATGGAAGAGATTGTGTATATATTTTCTTACTTCTTCCTCGGTGTTAACACACATTTTAGGGAATAGGAACAGCTGAACTATTTGTTGAGGGAATAGTATATGTTTCAAACACAGTAATGTTTTCTCTAACTTGATGAGGTCATATCACGGACCATTTTATCCCTTCAATGGGAACCATGTTATGTGGACTATTTGTGATAACAAATCGGTCACTACCTGGTGAAAAAATATGGTATTTCATAATATAAGACTGTCAGTTTTTCTGTCTTTGTTCTACCTTGTCTGTTACATATTCATCAAGCCATTATTTTCAAGGAAACTACATGACTGTTGGACCTGCTATAATAATATTATTTCACTGAAGTCAGGTAGCATGATGCCTCCAGCTTTGATTTTCTTGCTTAGGATTGTCTTGGCTATGCGGGCTCTTTTTTGGTTCCATATGAAATTTAAGGTGGCTTTTTCCCATTCTGTGAAGAAAGTCAATGGTAGCTTGATGGGAATAGCATTGAATCTATAAATTACTTTAGGCAATATGGCCATTTTCACGATATTGATTCTTCCTAACCATGAGCATGGAATGTGTTTGTGTCCTCTCTTATTTCCTTGAGCAGTGGTTTGTAGTTTTCCTTGAAGAGGTCCTTCACATCCCTTGTTAGTTGTATTCCTAAGTATTTTATTCTCTTTGTAGCAATTGTGAATGGGAATTGGCTCATGACTTGGCTCTCTGTTTGTCTCTTATTGGTGTTTAGGAATGCTTGTGATTTTTGCACATTGATTTTGTATCCTGAGACTTTGCTAAACTTGCTTATCAGCTTAAGGAGATTTTGGGTTCAGACGACGGGGTCTTCTAAATATACGATCATCATGTCATGTGCAAATTGACTTCCTCTTTTCCGAACTGAATACTCTTTATTTCTTTCTCTTGCCTGATTGCCCTGGCCAGAACTTCTGATACTATGTTGAATAGGAGTGGTGAGAGAGGACATCCTTGTCCTGTGCCAGTTTTCAAAGGGAATAATTCTAGTTTTTGCCCATTCAGTATAATACTGGCTATGGGTTTGTTATAAATGGCTCTTATTATTTGGAGATACATTCCATCAATACCCAGTTTATTGAGAGTTTTTGGCATAAAGGGTTGTTGAATTTTGTCAAAGGCCTTCTCTGCATCTATTGAGATAATGATGTGGTTTTTGTCATTGGTTCTTTTTATTTGATAGATTATGTTTATTTATTTGCATATGTTGAACCCAGCCTTGCATCCCAAACTATACTACAAGGATACAGTAATCAAAACAGTATGGTACTAGTACCAAAACAAAGATATAGGCCAATGGAACAGAACAGAGGCCTCAGAAGTAACACCACACATCTATAACCAACTGATCTTTGACAAACCTGACAAAAAGAAGCCATGGGGAAAGGATTCCCTGTTTAATAAACGGTGTTGGGAAAACTGGCTAGCCATATGCAGAAAGCTGAAACTGGACCCATTCCTTACACCTTATACAAAAATCAACTCCAGATGTATTAAAGATTTAAACATAAGACCTGACACCATAAAAACCCTAGAAGAAAACCTAGGCACTACCATTCAGGACATAGGCATGGACAAGGACTTCATGACTAAAACACCAAAAGCAATGGCAACAAAAGCCAAAATAGAAAAATGGGATCTAATTAAACTGAAGAGCTTCTGAACAGCAAAAGAAACAATCATTAGAGTGAACTGACCACCAACAGAATCGGAAAAAAATTTTTGCAATCTACCTATCTGACAAAGGCCTAATATCCAGAATCTACAAAGAACTAAAGCAGATTTACAAGAAAAAAACAAACTCATTCAAAAGTGGGCGAAGGATATGAACAGAGACTTTTCAAAAGAAGACATATATGTGGCCAACAAACATATGAAAAAATGCTCATCATCATTGGTCATTAGAGAAATGCAAATCAAAACCACATTGAGATACTACCTCAAACCAGTTAGAATGGCGATCATTAAAAAATCTGGAGACAGCAGATGCTAGAGAG
Source organism: Plecturocebus donacophilus (assembly GCA_004027715.1). NCBI lineage: Eukaryota > Metazoa > Chordata > Mammalia > Primates > Pitheciidae > Plecturocebus > Plecturocebus donacophilus. The sequence continues at coordinate 36,435 of PVKP010012708.1, read as the reverse complement.
GTTATGGAGAAATAGGAACACTTTTACACTGTTGGTGGGAGTGTAAATTAGTTCAACCGTTGTGGAAGACAGTGTGGCAATTCCTTAAGGATATAGAAATAGAAATTCCAATTGACCCAACAATCCTACTACTGGATATATACCCAAAGGATTGTAAATCATTCCATTATAAAGACACATACACATATACATTCATTGCAGCACTGTTTATAATAGCAAAGACCTGGAACCAACCCAAATGCCCATCAATGATAGACTGGACAGGGAAAATGTGGCACATATACACCATGGAATACTATGCAGCCATAAAAATGGATGAGTTCATGTCCTTTGCAGGGACATGGATTAAGCTGGAAACCATCATTCTCGGCAAACTGACACAAGAACAGAAAACCAAACACTGCATGTTCTCACTCATAGGCGGGTGATGAACAATGAGAACACTTGGGCACAGGGAAGAGAACAACACTCACTGGGCTAGATGTGGGGGTGGGGGAGATGGGGGCAGGGAAGATGGGGAAGGATAACATTGGGAGAAATGCCTGATATAGGCGAGAGGAGGGAGGGGTGTGGTTGGGGATGGAGACAGCAAACTTCCATGGCATGTATATACCTATGCAACAATCCTGCAGGATGCAGGATGTGCACGTGTAACCCAGAGCCCAAAATACAATTTAAAAAAATTATTAGGTATGTGTATGTGTGTGTGTGTGTGTGTAAATGTGTGTATATGTGTATATATATATATATGTGTATGTATATATACAATATGCATATATGTAATGTGAATATATGCACACACACACACACACATATATATGAGACTGTTTTTTAGAGTTGTTTTTAGTTCACAACAAATTGATCTGAAGGTCTAGAGATTTCTCATTTACCCCCCGTTCTCCCACCATGGCATTCCCCACTATCCATATCACCCACCAGAGCGGTACCTTTGTTACACTCCATGAAATTACATTGACACATAACTATCATTGCAAGTCCATGAATTACTTCAGGGTTCACTCTTGGTTTCTGTTTTTTAGTGACTGTTTTTCTCAAGTCACCTGTGCTATAGCCCCTGTTTTATTTTTCATAAAGAGAACATTTAATTTATACTTTTTTGTGACCATGAAATTTTAGGTTAGAATATCTGAATCAAGTTACACTAAAACAAATGTAAAGATTCGCTTTTCTCCTGAAAATGGTAAGACAGATAACATTTATTTATATACATATGCTTGAAAAATTGTAGTTAGTGCTTTTAAATACTAGATTGAAGCACATATTTTCTTTTGTTCCATAATAAGCACCTCCTTTGAAGAATGGTTGACATCAAGGGCATCATGTCTCCTAATACTATCTCACTAAACAGCTGAATGTTGAAATGTACAGTCACAAAGCCCTAAATACATTCTTAGAACAAGGATGCAGTGAACAAAATTCAGAGGTCATATGCAAAGACAGCTCCCAATAAAGTTTGCCCACAGACCAGTGGTAAGTCCTTTCCTTCAGCAACTGGAATCCAGGAGAAACAGAATCTCTTGCCTCTGCCTCTTGGAGAGGGGTTCTCCTACATTGGAGGGAAATGGCCATCTCATCTCCCTGATGTTAGTTAAAATTTCACCTTGGATTGATAGTTCATATCTTTGTGAAGATATCCAAATTAAGGTGATCCAGTCAAATCACAAAATACTCGACTCACTTCTTAGGAGGAGCTTATCTCTGCCCTGATTTCTGTGCACACACCTGATTTATTGCACTTACAAAAGCTCTGAGATGTAAAATTGAACCAGGCAGCACGTTGCATTCTTATCCAGGTGAATCAGGGCTCTCTCCCCGCTGCTCACCCAAAGCACATTGAAATCAATTCTTCTTTTATTTATTTGTAAAATTAGTGATGATGGTATCTTTGTCAGAGGGTTACTGTGAGTGTCAGGGGAAACGATGGTGAGAAGGTTAGACACATGGTACATGTTGAATAAATGTTAGCTATTAGTTACCAATATCTTCATGATTTTAACTGATATATAATAGTTGTAAATATGTATGGGGTAAATGTGATATTTTGATATATGAATATGTAAAGATCAGATCAGTGTAGTTGGGATATTATCACCTCAAACTTTTACCATTTCTTGTGTTGAGAACATTGCAAATCTCTTCTAGGTGTTTTGAAATACAGGATAACTGTAGTTACTCGAGTGTGATATTGAAACTATAACTTATTTCTTTTCTCTAACTGTATGTTTGTACCCATTGTCCAGCGTTTCTTTTTCCCTGTCATCCCTGTTACTGTTTCCAGCCTCTGGTAACCACCATTCTACTCACTACCTCCCTGAGATCAATTGTGTCCAGGAATGAATAGCAAGTAAGTGGTAAAGGTGGGCCAGACGTGGTAGCTCATACCTGTAATCCCAGCACTTTGGGAGGCTGGGGTGGGTGAATCACTTGAGGTCAAGAGTTTGAGACCAGCCTGGCCAAGATAGTGAAACCTCCTCTCTACTAAAAATACAAAAAAAAAAAAAAAAAAAAAAAAAAAAATTAGCTGGGCATGGTGGTGCATGCCTTTAGTCCCAGCTACTCAGGGAGGCTGAGGCAAGAGAATCACTTGAACCCAGGAGGCAGAGGTTAGTTGCAGTGACCCAAGATTGTGCCACTGCACTCCAGCCTGGGTGACAAAGGGAGACCCCATCTCAAAAAAAAATAGACTAGTTGATAGTTAAGCATAACTGATCTATTCTTTGCTACGCTTACTTTCATCTATATGTGGCAAGTACCTACTTACTCTTTTAAGACTTGTGTCAAAGACCACCTTATTCTTCACCTTTTCTGGAATCTGTTAGTTCTCAAACAAAATTGTGCCCATTTTCCTCTCTTTTAGTGGTTCCGGACCGCTCAAACCCCGTATTGTGGCTGTTATTTACTTAACTGTTACCCTTGAGAGTAAAAACTTTATCATAGGCCTGGTTTCATTTTTGGAACTGGCATGTTCCCAGCCATACAGGAGGTGCAAAATACACATGTGCTAAATAAATGAATGGTCACTTGAAAGAGTAAATGCTGAATACAAAGCAATTCTCCAATCTCTGTGTTTATGTAAACACAAGAATTAAGTTTTTTTGCCTAATTCAAACATTATCTTTAAATTTATTCAAATTTCCCATTTTCCAGGAAGTAACCAGACATTTCGTTACTAGATTTTCACTAATTAACCAATTAAATCTCTTTTGTCTTATATCATTTTAAAAGAACATGTGACAAAAACAGCTTAGGTAGTTCATGTCCCTTGAGCTCACTATTTTAAGGAGTGAAGTTCACCCCGCTATTTGCCTACTTGCCTCAGCACTCACACAACAACTGTATCAATGTCCTGCTAATGCACATTAAATCAAATATCCATACTTGGCTTTGAAGTGTGCCCTATTCAACAAACAGGTCACTTGGTTATCATTATCTTCCATCCAGTATCAAGATAAAATATGTGCCAGAGAAAGATGCCTTATACAGATTCTCACAATGTACTAGTTACACATAAACAAATTAATTACTGGGTCAGACATTCCTATCTTTTAGAAAAAGAAGACTTGTTAATAGGACTTGAGAGTAAAGAAAATTAATTTTTGTTGAACTGATGTCACTTCTAGATAGTTTATATTGTCATTAAAGCATAAAGTTGCCATTTTTTCTTTGTCAGCTACTTATTTCTTGCATGAGCTATTCTGGCTTTTAAAATCATATATTTTGGTTATTTGCCAAGTTCTTGGCTGTTGGGTGCACACGGAATAAATTATCCAATAAAAAACATCTCAGATCTTTCCAGCTATTTTTGATTAGCTACACCTGTAAATCTTAAAAAGCCTATAAAATACCTAACTATTACATTGGATACAAGACACAAAAATCTCACATAAGACAACGGTAACTGAAGTCCTGAATGTTGACTCAACTTAGGAAATTGCAATCCTTATGGGGAAAATATCGTTAAAAGAAGGCTTAAAATTCTACTAGATGGTAACCATCCTCTATACACACATGCATTTCCCTCTTCATATTTGGGAGACTGATGGTCATGTTTCCTTTTTAGGGTGGAAGAAAGAATTCTCCATTAAGAGAAGGGAAGGAAAATATAGGAAAAAAAAACACTCTTTGGAGGCATCTATTGTCCAATCATGAGGAAGAGCTTGTAGTTCTGAGTTGCACAAATGTGCTTTGTTTTTCTGTAGGATACTGGGTGAGGTCACTGGTTTCACGATAGCTGTGTCCTCAGACACAATGTAGGAGAAGGGCAAAAAATGTTGATTGGATAAATGTGTTACTTCGCTAGTTCATACCTCTCTGAGCCTCTCTTGAAGCCACTACAGGGAAAATTTCTCCATTTTCATTCTGTTACTTACATATTGTGAGCCTTTCCTACTGCCCTTGTTACACTGCTTTGCTTTGTTCTACAGCATGTATTTTTTCCATTATATATGTTTGTTTGTATTTCCAGGATCTAGCACATAATGGTGCTCAATAAATATCCAATGAATGAAAGAATGTATGAATGAATGAACACATGAGTTTCAGATGTCTTTTATAGCCTTTTCTCACTGAAATATACGCTTGTTCTTTGCCTCTTTAAAAGAGGTGCAACTCATTCAGAATAGGGTTGCCAAATGTTGCAAAAACTAAGTATAGTCTTACAAAATTAAACATAGATGTGCCATGCAATCTAACAACTGCACTCCTTGGTAACCACCCAAATGAATTGAAAACTTATGTCCACACTAAAACTTATATGCATACATTTAACCAGCTTTATCATTGCCAAAATTTGGAAGCAACTAAGATATCCTTCAGTGGGTTAGGGCATAAACAAATTGTGGTACATTCATACAATGGAATACTATTCAGTAATTATAAGAAATGATCTAACAAGCCATAAAATGACCAGGAGGAACCTGAAAAGCATATTGCTAATGAAAGAAGCCAATCTAAAGAGGCTGCATGCTGTATGATTCCTGCTATATAGATGACATCTGGGTCTGGAGTACTGTGGCCCTCTTCTCACATCTCCTCTAGGCAGTGCCCCAGTAGGGACTGTTTGGGGACTTCAACCCCACATTTCCCTTCCACACTGCCCTAGCAGAGGTTCTCAATGAGGGCTCTGCCCCTGCAGCAGACTTCTGTCTGGACATCCAGCTGTTTCCATACATTCTCTGAATTCTAGGCGGACGTTCCCAAACTGCAATTCTTGACTTCTGTGTACCTACAGAACCAACACCATATGTAAGCTGCCAAGGCTTTTGGCTTGCACACCCTGAAGCAACAGCCTCAGCTATATGTTGGCCTCTTTTAGCCACACCTGGAACTGAAGCAGCTGGAACTCAGGGTACCATGTCCTGAGGCTGCATAGAGCAGGGGTGCCTGGGGCCAGGCCCAAGAAACCATTTTTCCCTCCTAGGCCTTTTGGCTTGTGATGGGAAGGGCTGCTGTGAAGGTCTCTGACATGCCCTGGAGACATTTTCCCCATTGTCTTGGTGATTAGCATTTGGCTCGTTACTTATGCAAATTTCTGCAGCCAGCTTGAATTTCTCCCCAGAAAATAGGTTTTTCTTTTCTATTACATCATCAGGCTGCAAATTTTCCAAACTTTTATGCTTTGCTTCCTCTTGAAGTCTTTGCTGCTTAGAAATTTCTTCTGTTAGATACCCTAAATCATCTCTCTCAAGTTCAAAGTCCCACAGATCTCTAGGACAGGGACAAAATGCTACCAGTCCATTTGCTAAAGCACAGCAAGAGTCAACTTTACTCTAGTTCCCAACAAGTTCCTCATCTCCATCTAAGACCACCTCAGCCTGGACTTCATGGCCCATATCATTACCAGCATTTTGGTCAAAGCCATTCAACAAGTCTCTAGGAAGTTTCAAACTTATCCACATCTTCTTATCTTCTGAGCCCTCCAAGTCTCTAGGAAATTCCAAACTTTCCCACATTTTCCTGTCATCTTCTGAGCCCTCCAAACTATTCCAACCTTTACCTGTTATCCAGTTTCAAAGTTGCTTCCACATTTTCAGGTATCTTTATAGCAGCATGCAATTCTACCAGTATCAATTTACTGTATTGGGCCATTCTCACACTGCTATAAGGACAGAACTGAGACTAAGTAATTTATAAATAAAAGAGGTTTAATTGACACAGTTTCGCAGGGCTAGGGAGGCCCTTATAATCAGGAAACATAATCATGGTGGAAGGTGAAGCAAACATGTCCTTCTTCACATGGCAGCAGCAAGGAGAAGTGTAGAGTGAAGTTGGGGAACTCACTATCATGAGAAGAGCATAGGGGTAACTGTCCCCATGATTTAATTACCTCCTACTGGGTCTCTCTCACCACACATGGGTATTATGGTCCCATAACTACAATTCAAGATGAGATTTGGGTGGGGACACAGCCAAACCATATCATCCTCTACCTATGCCGTAGTGGAGGAAATGTGGTGCCTATTTGAGGGATGTGACAGTAATAGCCAGATATATGGACTGGAGTGCCCAAGGTAACACAGAGTAAGAGAGGGAGGGGAATGAGAAACTAATAATTTCCAATCTCTATATATGCACCAGGACTGGAAGAAGTTCTTTTTTAATGATATGAAATATTTATATACTTAATACATGTCAACACACAATCCACTGGGATAGCATTTTGATTTATTTTTACAATTGAGAGAACTGAAAATCAGAATTAAAGCAAATTCTCTCAAAATCATAGAACTGGTAGGTGGCAGGGCTGACATTCAATGCCAAATTCAAGTTCTTTCCAATAAGCATGATTCTGTCTTGAGAGATGTGGCTAAGAGTGTAACATAGATGCCTATGAGGAGAAGCTGGAAGTCCTTCTTTAAGGTCACTTTGCCTCTGCAACACGAGAGGTGGTTCGGGGCTCTCCCTATCCAGGAGGTGTTTGTAAAACAGTGGACATCCATTTGTGTGGTGTATTTAGACTCTGCCCTCCCAGAAGTCTATGTGATGGGCAAGAAGCACTAAGGCTCGTTTCTTAGCCAGGCAATCATGGGAAATGTGTGTAAACAGCCTCAATTCACAGGTGCACCTGAATGTGAGATATGGCATCGATGTTTAAGCCCTTTTAAATTCCTTCATTTGCAGAGCTCAATAAAGATTACATTATTGGAAAGGAAAAGAAATCACATGCACTGAAATATAAAATGATGGCGAAAAAGAGTCACTAATGTCTGCTGGGGACAATGCCTTCCTCTGCTGCTGCTGCACAAACAGGCAAAGATCTAGCCTCGTGGGTGCAAAATGGCCATATCCAGTCCCTTACTATTTGGATGGTATTTAGCCCACACAAAGTTTTATAAAAAGTTGAGTCCTGATGCAAAATCTTGGAAAGTTCACATACCTATCTAGAGTTCCAGCCTCCTGAAGAAGGTGGAATAGCTGGCAGCAATGGGTCTCACATTCCTCACATGTGCCCCAAGGCAGCATAGGCACCTAACCCTGGGCCACTGTACCCACTTTCATTACCTGGCATGCCCCAGAGTTTGCAACCCCACTCTAGTCTAAAAGGAAGGTCCTAGCTTATTCAAATCTTTGAAAAAAAAAATCCTGCTGAGAAAAGACTGAAAGAATGCATTTTGGCACCATCTCCCCTGTTTCATCAGCCAAAGCTGCCTTACTATGTACTTGGACCAGAAAAACAGACTCTCAGAGAAAGCAAACCAAAGGAATTCATAGGCACTGAGGAGAGCTCAATGAAAAAGTGAGGGGAAAATGATCTAAAAAGATACACTTGGGTGGCAGAGTGGGAGGTGGCCCTTTAGAAATGGAATATAATCTGTGCCAGGATTTTTCAGCCTAGGCACTAGTGACATTTGGGGCCAGATAACTCTGCTGTGGAGAATAATCCTGTGCTTCATAGGATCTTTAGCAGCATTCCCTGGCCTTTGTCTACTAGATGCCAGCGCACCCCCGCCCTGTTGTGACAACAAATGATGTCTCTGGACATCACCAAATGTCCCCCAGGGTCTAAACTCACTCCAATTGAAAACCACTGGTCTATGTATAACTCAACTTAGAGAGCAGCTATGAACCCAAACCATGTAAATATGAACAAAACATTCACATTTTCCTACTTGTCTCAATGCTCAATTTATACTTTATCTCAGTTTCTGTTTTAAACAGAACAATGTAAAAGTGTTTATAAATTATTAAGCCTTTATGTATCACTCTGAATTTGGGGCACAATAGCAATTTAATTTATAAAGAAATGGGAGTCTGCATATAGTTATCTTTCTACCAAATTATTAAGACTACAGATGGGGGAATAAGCCAAGTTTCTTGAGGAAATAGCCTCATATTTCTTTGTACAAACTGTTTCTTTCTCCTTTGGGTGGGGCAAGATCAGGTAAGGAACAGCATCTGATGGTCAATGGTTGTATGAATGGATGTAATTCAGCATTAAGGGAAGACTCAGGAGACACTGTGGTTCTTTGCTTTTACTTAGAGGACTAAACATGGTAGATGAAGAGACTTACTGGCTGGCCCTCCATGGGCCAGAATGAAAATTCAGGAAAATATCATAAGAAGACAGTCTAGCCAGCAAACGGAACTGTTCACCAGTGGAATGAGCTGCTTCAAAAAAAAAAAAAACATTCACTGTGGCTTCCTTTTGGTTGTATTCTGTCTTGCATCCCACCACTTTGTGAGAAACTAGGTCAGGAGTAGCCCTGTGCAAAAGGCCAAGGGGTAAGTCTCCAGCCAAAAGCTTTGTGAGCCCGGAATCTGCTCCTCTAGCCCAGTCAAGCCCTAAAATGACTGCAGCCCCATCTGTGATTGACTGCAACTTCACAGGAGCCCCTGGACCAGAACGCCTAAGCTAAGGTATTCGCAGAAGCTGTATTACAAGATAAATGTTTTTATTTGAAAAAGAAAAAAAGAAAAGAAAAGATACCCAGTTAAATGCAATGTGGTATCCTGAATAGGATTCTGGAAGAGAAAAATAACAGTGTGGAAACTGGTGAAATCTGAATTCAGTCTATAGTTGTGTTGATAGCAATGCACTAATGTTGGTTTCTTAGCAGTGATAAATGTACCGAGGTAACAAATTTATGTTATTAAAGTTAACATAATAGCATAGATGTTATCATGTTAACAGGAAAAATTGGGAAGGTGAATGAGGAAACTCTATACTTTCTTTGTAAATGTCTGTAAATCTAAAATTATTCCAAAATTTTAAAAAATTAAGTCCTTTTCCCCAGGTACCAGATGTATTCAAACAAAGGTTGGAAACTCATTTTATCAAGCACGTGAGAAAATGGAGGCCTGTACTGCTCCACAGAATTGGAAGCTCAATTTAGTGACAAGAAGGGAGGTGACTCACAAGCCAGGCTGAAACTAGTGAAATAATCTCCTATTTGCATCTCCTCGATCTGAAAGAAAACATGTGCCTAAGCTGACATGAAATATCTATTATGTTTGCTATTCTGGTGGAGCATGTTTGCTAGAAAGGGAGTGGACAGCTAAGAAGATGGACCAGATTTGTTTTTATGGGGCTGGTGTGATGTTTTCTTAGGTGGCTTATTAGGTTGTCGTAAGCTTCTAAATCTTAGGTTCTCTAAATCCTTTTTCTGCCTAAGTTATCCAGAGAGCATTTTTCATTTGCATTCATGAAACTGATTAGTTGATTAGTACAGAAATCTGTTTATTTTTTAACTTCCAGTGCCTATTCTATAATCCAAAATATTGTTTTTGAAATAAAATGTAACATCTATTTATATATATGTACATATGAATGTGAATTAAGTGAATTATATACAATCTGTGGATAGCCTACAAAAAGGTTTACTAATACCATATTTTATCCTTTACTAAAACTAAAATTCACTCTTTCATTTCATTATTTCTCACTTTGAGGGCTTTTTTGTGTGGCTTTCAAGCCACAGACCTTCCAAAAAATAAGAAAAGAAAAAGACTGAACCAGATATTTTATTTCCAGTTTGGAACAGGAGGTTTGTTAAAGAAGTAACCATATTATTAATGGCCCCTGGCCCTTGGGAGCCATTCATTGTGCCTGTACCCGATGTTTGGTGCTTTCTAATGATTAATCCCAGCAACATAAGTTAAATTGGCCCAGTAAGTTTACACAGGAAAACAGGTGTATCTGAGGACAACTTGGGCTGGACATAGGATCTACTTACTGCCATCACCACCCCCAGTGGAATAAATTCAAAATTGTTCCTTCTACTTTGAGTTGCCTGCTTCATATTCAAAGTCTATCCCAAAAAATGGAAGGGACAGCAGCTCTGATAGGAAAAGGGAATAGTAACCCAGGAAAGGGAAATCAGTGGGACCAATGCCGTGGTCCAGGAAAGGGAAGTCAATGCAATGCTCTGGTTTAAGAGTTAACCCGGGATGAATCTCAGAGATTTCGGAAGGGAGCCAAAACAGAGATCTCTTCTCTATTCTTAAGCAAGTATTCTCTGCCCAGGGATGTTGTACTATAGAAAATGATGACTCTTCCTGGCTTCGGAATATTATTTATCATATAATAGTTACCTGTTTAAATGTAATCTTCCATACGCTGATCTATCCATCCACCCATCAGTTGATCAATAGATGAGATTCTGAGCTAGATGCTATGAACCCAGATGAAAAAAAAAAAAAGCAATATGAAGAAATGCTTCACTGAAGAGAAGACATTTACTAGGTGCTAGGACAGAAGAGAGAAGACTGCTTCCAGTTCTGCTTGCAAAGGCTAATATTTGAGTTCAGCCTTGAAGGATTAAGTTATCCCTCTCTGGGGTCTTTAAAGTTTGGTAGGGGTTTCTACCAGCTTAGTTTAGGAAATCCTTCCTTCCTGATTATACTAACCTTCTTAATGTTTGATTCCTTATAATCCACCCCTTTACCAAGTAAGCATTATATTGGTGAAAAAGATGAGAAAATTGCAAATTCAGAGTAGATTGTTTGTTTAAGTAGGAACCAGGGTTCAAGAGAGGGGGAAAATAATAATTGTGGAAGAAAACAATCTATATGGAAAAAATGAAAAACAACATATTCAAGCCCAAACTGGTCCCATCATTCAGGCAATGCTGAATACATGTGTATGTATGTGTACGTGTATGTGCGTGTGTGTGTGTGTGTGTCATCTTCAAGAAATCTTTCATACTCTAGATTGTCAGTTATTTAAACTCTCATGTTATCAATTTTTTTCACTTATTTATCATCTTATACTTAAAAATTCTTCCATTAACTTTAATTGAAGAAGGCAGGTAGGAACAGGGTGATTGGGTCACTTTTCTTGATATAAGTCCCAGTGAATTAAACACTTTCTTTTTCCTGCTAGCACTTTGTAGGCTAGGATTTCCAAAATCTCTTTCCAAGGTGTCTGTGTTTCCCTGGGGAAGAAAATGTTTTATGGTATTCTAAAGCAATAGAGATGCCTCTCCTTAGGGCTGAGGCTCCCCAAAGTACTTGTGAAATGTACTAATCCCCACAGTTTACATGTTGAAGTAGTGGTGAGATTATCAAAGATTTGTGGTCAGAAAATAACAATATTCTGTGAGTCTCTGACTGCTGTAACAGGAATCTACTCTTGGAGGTCACCATGCTTTCGATTAAACACTAAGAAACCTGTTCTGTTTTGTGTAAATTTTTCTGGCAGGGTAATTAGTTCTAAAATTTTTCTATATCATCTTCAAGAGGGGAAAAAAAACCTTCTGGATCTTTGAACCTCAAAGCAAGTGTTTTTCTATTACAGAAAAATCATTAAGATATTTGATTTGTTGAACACGTCTCCTTGTTCTGTCAAAACGTGAGGTAGGGAAGCTGATCTCATGGTTTAGATGCCATGAGTTTAAAGGCTCAACTATGGTTTTTCCTTATCTAGGTGTTCTTTGTGATCACTGCTTGCTGTAACAACTGGTAATGATCAAATTATGCCCTAGAAGGATCTTTTACTTGCTGTCATTTTTTCCACAGTCAAGTTCTATGATTTAAAAAAATACACACTTTTTTCAAAGATATAAGCACATGTCCCAAAGAGGCAGCTCTGCTGCTAACTTTTCATAACCGAGGAGCTAGTATGTCCTTCCAGTCTCCTGAATTTGTATCTCTCATCGAACAGTCCTTAAATGGAAAGCAGTACTTTTAGCTTAGTCTAGGTAGGGACTGTACTTGCAGAGACAGAAGTTTCCAAATATCAGGGCAGAAAAAATGGTTCTTGCCAAGTCATTTCTTTAAGCTACATTTCATTCCTAGGGTGTAAAGGAAAGAAAGTAGGTAGGAGAACAAAAAGACAAAAATTATTCATCCCAAATAAATACCGTGGGTAGTTAACTCAAGAAAATAAAAACACAAATTTTGGGAGTCTTATCATTACTTGTTAAAGTCTTGGAAATGCCTACAACTTGCTGTCAGTTGCTCCCAGGAAAACAGCTCTTTCTGATTCAGTAGCTGAAAAGATGATACAATTAAATGAAACTGTTATACTCCCTATCCTTTCCTTTTCCATTCTTTGTTTTTGATTATCCTTTGAGCCGTTCAAAACAATTCTATATGCTATGGAAACACTATATAAATAAATGTGACATGATTGAATTTTTAATGTATCTCATTTATCAAATATTTATTGTGCTGTAGGTATGTATAAGGCACTGTGCTAGACACCAAGGCAAATAAATATAAAAATAGTTTCCTCTCTATCACTTCTCTGCAATGGCAGATGACAATGTTCTTCCGTATACCAGTGGTGTTTAATCCAAATCCATCTCTATCCTGCTCCCCTCAACCCACCTGCTGCAATTATTCCTTGCTCCATTTTGTCAGTTGCTCACCCTCCATGCAGCTCATCCTGGGATAAGTTCTCACCCCAACCTTGGGAAACAAACCTTAGTTCAAGCCAATCTCAGTGATTTCTTTCTGCTTCCCGGTATTGATTTGGGCACTGGAAGGTGCTGCAATTCTAGGACATGAGAAGGGAATACTGCTAACTTGTCAGCCATCAAACAAGATAGTAATAGTAAAACTAATAACTTGTGCTGAAGATTGACTTATTAAAGTCACCCATTTAATGCATAACTTACGTGCATATAGACTGCATGGTGGCATCAGTTGTTTAAACCAGTCATAAAAATATTAACTTTTATTTCTTGTTTAATGCCACCAAAGGAACTCACCCCACCTTGAAAAAATATTTGGTCATATATGCAGTCATGCACTACATAACAATGCTTTGGTTAACAGGTCACATATAAGACAGTGGTCCCAAGATATTATAATGGAGATTGCTACATACAGCTAGACTATTTTTTATCTTTTGTACAATATTTCTACTATGCATTTTCTATGTTTAGATACACAGATACCTACCACTGCATTCCAATTGCCTACAGTATTCAGTACAGGAACATGCTGTATAGGTTTACCACTTAGGAGCAGTAGGCTTTACCGTATTACCTAGGTGTTACTGGCTATGCCATCTAGGTTTGTGTAAGTATACTCTATTATGTTTTGCAAAATGTCAAAATCATCTATGAAGCATTTCTCAGGATAAATCTGTTATGAAGCATGTATAACTGTAATATAAGCACTAAAACATCTAAGAATAACAAAAATCTGACCATTAAAAAGCACATAATTACAACATCATGAAATTAAAATAAGAAAGTGAAATGAACAGGAATAATATAGTTGATCAACTGCATAAATAATAACAATGAATTAATTACTATAATTTTAATCTCAAATTAGGGGTTGGCAAGCTTTTTCTATAAAGGTCCAGATAGTAAATACTTTTGGTTTTGTGAGTCATAAAGTCTCTGTCAAAACTACTCAACTCTGCCACTGTAGCACTAAAGTAATCATAGAAAATACAGAAAGAAATGGAGATGGCTGGGTTTTAATAAAACTTTATAAAAACAGGCAGTGAACTGGCTTTGGCTCATGAGCTTAGTTTGCCCACATCTATCTTAAGTGAAAACCCATTAAATAACTCTTCCAGAGCTTTCCATATCTAAAACTCTAATAACACCCACTAGTTGAGTCCTTAAATAATCTTGAGGGCTTGATTCCAAATGACCTAAAAAGGCTGATTGGTTAAAAAATACACTCAGTATTTAATTTCAATGTATACATATTTGCTTTTATTTTGTCCATGGGGAAACCAAGAAAAGAAGCAAAAATGAAAGCTCCTGTTAATATTTTAAAGATGGGACATTCTTCATAATTGTCAAGTTTATTTTGGGCCATGATCCCAACAAAGATAATAGTGCAGTCTTGAAATCTTTGAAACATGCCAGAATATTCAGAAACTGCAGTGACAGAAGTTTTGGTCAAGATGCCAAAGTCTTGTGCAATAGTGATTGCTGCTCCAACAAGACATATAAATATGTGTAAATGTGACCAGCTGAGACAAGAACTTGGATAGAAAACTAAGTTGTCTGAGAACATAAAGGAAGTCATTTGCGATACCATGGTACAAAGCACATGGCTTAAATAATTCCACACCTGCTAGGGACCAACACAGGATCATATAGTGGCAGCAGACACTTGAGAACTTTACATGGTAAAAGTCCTAGGGTGCTAAGAAGAGCATCCAAGACGAAAATTACAAAATAACTTGCAGGAAAATGTCTTTGTCATTCTTAATGTTTACTAGAGTAGGTGGATGAGGCAGCTTCTATCTATAAGGGTCACCAAAGTCAACTTGGACAGATCATATCCACTACTCTATCTTTTAATATAATTGATGTATTCATGTTTTCTCTGTCTATTGACTAGGAACTCCTTGACGATAGGAACTCCTTTTGACACAGTTTTGAATCCTCTATCGCAGCTAGAACTTAAAGCCCCACATATGTATCTCCTTCAGGTTGCATATCCATTGGTATTATGAGAAAGAGCAGCGAGGCACTGTAGAAAGCCCTATGGGTGTCACTCCCTCAGTTTGGCTCTAGAGAGAGAAGGCATAAGATACTCAGGTATGGTTCCAGCCTTAGGTTCATCACCATGGTCCTATGGAAACAAACGATCCCATCTACTTTATCAAGGCTCTGAGAGCCACAACAAAGAACAACTAATTTTTCCATACTGGTATTTTTGTTGTTTCCTGTGTGATTCCCTGTTCTCTATTTCATATACCTTCCAAGACTGTGTTATTGAATAGTGGGTTATAACCTATTAATAAATTAAGAAAATTTAGTGGATTGTGACAATGTATTTTGAAACTGAAAGAGAATAAGACAGAAGAGGATAGGCGAGAATAGCAAAAAGAATATCCAAATGTATCTGATAAAGATAAGCTGTTTGGCTTCATGAATTTCCTGGACTGAGATATAAAATGTACAACTCACTGCAGATAGGTTGTGGACAAAAAATCTGCAACTTGCTGTTCTAAGACAAATAAACAAATAAAAGTCTGTGGTACATCCTGAGAACAGGCTGCAAACTAAATGGATTTCTTCTTTTATATGAAATAGCATTTCATATAAAATAGCTTTGATAGGGAGATCGGTAGACAATAAGTCTTGAGACTTTTGTTTTGCTGTATGTTTTTCCAACAAAGGAGTAGCTACTGTGGTTGAAGATTCACTATGGTGATTTTATGGGTGGTAGATAGAATAGAGGAGAAGCCCTGAATTGAGGCAAGTAGGTGGGGGTCCATGGCTATAATTAAAATGAAGCATAATGATGCAATCACATGGGGTTGAGGGGAAATATAGGACAAAATGATACGGTGATGGCAAAAATGACGATGATGATGATGATGATGGTGGTGATGGATAAGTTTTATGGAGAGTATGTAAGATGTCAGGAAGTGATTTAAGCTCATTATGGTTATTGCTTCATTTAAACCTCACATCAACCCTGTGAGACCATCAGGGAAAACTGGAAACTGAGCATGAAGTAAAGCAGTAAGGAAGTGTTGAGGTCCTTTTAAAATCATTACTGAGGACACTGGGAGAAATGAGAGAAAGGTGATCAATGCTTTTTAGAGATATAGGGAAGAGTGAGAGAAGGAGCTTAATTTAAATGCTTATTATTAAATAATATGCCTGCATGCATTCATTCACATCTCAACGATTTGCTGAGGGCCACTGGTGTATTAGGCAGTACAGCTGGTGTTCCAGATCAAAGACAAATAAGACATAGCCCTACCCCATGGAAAATCACCATCCTCTGTGTGAAGATCACAGAAAAGCTGATTGTAGACACACAGAAGGTACAATTAGCTCCACAGTTCACACAATAGAGACCTTTATTGAGGGCCTGTAGCCCCAGTGGTCTCATTATTCCATGATAATCCCTATTTTGTGGTGTTTGCTTCCCATTGGCATTTCTACCTACAGTGGATTTTGTGGCTTCTGTACCAGGTTTCAATCTTATTCTTACTTACACAAAAGGCTTTGGCAGACAGTTCTAGCACATCACCTCTTCAACTGGGCATTGCCAGAAAGAATAACAGAAATAAGACAGTTACATTTTTCTATCAAGGGTTGTTATATAAACACCCAATCTCAATTTCCTTGTCCACCCGGTTACTTTTATTTTCTAAATCAACATTTAAATCACAAACTGAAGACAGCTGCAACGTTGGCCTAGCAAGAATATAATTTTCCTTATTTCACTGAGTTGTTTACTTGGGTTTGACATTGCCTAAGGAATAATGGTGAGGGATTATTTTATAAGAAAGCCATATAATTGAACAATTTTGAGGCATCAGGGCACTCTTTTATGAGACTATTGTCCATATTTTCTTAAACCATCAGCTATTCCTCGTTCCATATACTGTTTTCAAAATACATAAACAAAGACTTTCTCAACTGTAATATCAGAAATGAACTGATACAAGAAAAAAAGTCAGCTGTAAAGAAAACACAAATATGTATTTCTCTCTCATAGAATCACTGAACTGCAAACATCTGTTTACAATATAAAAGGTTAAGCCATATTGCCTACACTAACATGCTGTACTGATTGTGGCAGAAATAACTTACTTTCTCTCATTTTACGTTAGATCAGGCATCAGCAAATTTTTCTTGTAAAGGGCCAGATAGTAAACTTTTGAGATGATGTCATAGCTACTTAACTCTGAAATTGAGTGAAAGCAGGCATAAATCATATGTAAATGAATGAGCATGGCTGTGTTTCAGTAAGACTTTATTTACAAAAACAGATGGTAAGCTGGGTTTAGCAGTGGGTCAGTTGCTAACCCCTGATTTTGACAATTTGTATTAAAATGTTACCAAAATAATATTAATTGGACCTAACATACCACCTGATATATAAATAGGGCTCCTTTGATGTATCTGAATAAGTGGAAAGTTTGTGTAGACCATTAGTTTTTGCTTAATTTCTTGATTATTTTTTACATTTGTCTCCTGGTTCTGTTACTAAGAGTTGGCCACTTATAAACTAGATAGTCTGATCCAAGAGCCTATGCCAAGAGTAGCCATTTGAATAATCAGAAGAGTCCATGCTTGCCTCCACGGAGTAATTTCGGGCTGACAGGGAAAATCATTGCTTCCTGATTTCAACCAAAAGATTTCTCCAGATTCTCAAAAGGATTTTCAAAAATCTCCTTTTGAACCACGTTAAGTTTAGAAAGGGTAACAAATTAAGTTTATCAGCTATTTATCTTATTAGTTATTAATGTGTGAATCTCCAGGCTAAATGGATATAGAGGAATGAAGAGCCACAAGATGCAAGAAGCCTGGGTCCCTGAATAACTGCCTGGAGCAGAGTTTGCCCCCCTCACCCCATTGCCAACCTGCATTAGATAGTGCTTCGGCAAGAAAGAAACTTTTATAGTGTTAAGGCACAGAGTGGTTAGCCTACCCCAACAAATACATGTATCTCTGAGATATATTCTTAGAAGTAGAATTGTTGGGCCATTTAAAATTTAGAAAAATGCAAGAATGCAAAAGCAAATACAATAAAAACAAAGATAAATAACTGGTACTTAAACTAAAGAGCTTTTGCACAGCAAAAGGAACAATCAGCAGAATAAACAGACAACCCACAGAGTGGGAGAAAATCTTCACAATCTATACATCTGACAAAGTATTAATATCCAGAATCTATAACAAATTCAAATAAATTAGCAAGAAAAAGAAAACAATCCCACCAAAAAGTGGGCTAAAGACATGAATAGACAATTCTCAAAAGAAGATATACAAATAGCCAGCAAACATGAAAAAAATGCTCAACATCACTAATAATCAGGGAAATGCAAATCAAAACCACAATGCAATATCACCTTGCTCCTGCAAGAATGGCCATAATAAAAAAATAATAGATGTTGGTGTGGATGTGGTGAACAGGGAACACTTCTACACTGCTGGTGGGAGTGTAAACTAGTACAGCTGCTATGGAAAACGGTGTGGAGATTCCTTAAAGAACTAAAAGTAGAACTACCATTTGATCCAACAATCTCACTACTGGGTATCTACCCAGAGGAAAAGAAGTAATTGTACGGAAAAGATACTTGCACATACATGTTTATAGCAGCACAATTCACAATTGCAAAAATGTGGAACCAACCCAAATGCCTGTCAATCCATGAGTGGATAAAGCAACTATGGTATATATATATATGTGATGGAATACTACTCAGCCATAAAAATGAATGAATTAATGGCATTCACAGTGACCTGGATGAGACTGGAGACTGTTCTAAGTGAAGTAACTCAGGAATGGAAAACCAGACATTGTATGTTCTCAGTAATAAGTGGAAGCTATACTATGAGGATGCAAAGGCATAGGAATGACACAATAGACTTTGGAGACTCGGGGAAAGGGAGGGAAGGGGTGAGGGATAAAAGACATCAAATTGTGTTCAGCGTTTACTGCTTGGGTGATGGATGCACCAAAATCTCACAAATCACCACTAAAGAACTTATTTGTGTAACCAAATACCACCTGTTCCTCAAAAAAACCACGGAGAAAAATAAATAAATACAATTTAGATAAATGTTGCCAAATTGCCTTGCACCTTGTTGCAACAATTTATACCTCTACCAACTGTGTATGAGAGTACTTGTTTCCCCATAAAGTATATCATCCAACTTTTGGAGCCATAACAATCTGAGAGAAAAAAAATCTCCTTGGTGTTTAGCTTGCATTTCTTTAATGAATGTGAGGGTGAGCATCTTTTCAAATCTATTTATACCAATTGTATTTTTCTGTGAGCCACCTGTAATTTGTCTATATTTTAGATTTTTTATATCAATTTGTAATAAAGTTTTATGTAGTTGAGAAGTTAGCCTTTAGTTTGTCAAATGTCCTGTAAAGTTTTATTTATTTGCTTATCTGTCACAGATAATGCTATTTTTGAAAATGTAGTGAAATTTGTCCTTCTCTTTGTTTATGTTTTCTGGGTAGGCCTTCCCTAGTGTAAAAAAATATATATCCAGCTATGATTTCTTCTGGTACATCATTTATAGTTTCATTTTTGATCCTTGAATCTTTTTTTCCATACCAATTTATTATTTTCTTAACAATGATTGTCTCATTGTCTCAAATACAAAAATAACCCATCTTCTTCCCATTACAAGAAGTACCATATTTACATTTAATAAATTTTCATATATAGTTTGGTTCATTTTTAATTCTATAGTTTTGTGACACATTTTAGTAAACAAACAGTGTTAATCTCCATTTTATCTCTTTATCGTATTTCCCCTGACAACCTTCACTTATTTTCCCAGATGATGTTTAGAGTAATTTAGTAAAATTACCAAAAAGAAAAATTTTGTTGGTACCTTATTTTGGAATCACATTCAGCTTATAGATAATGACATAATTGACATCTTCATATTATTTATTCTTGTCTTTTATATTTCTTCCTAATTTCCTTTCTTATCCAATTTAGACTCTGTGTTGTGGGATTATAATCATTCCCTTGGATACTTTATTAGTTTCCTAGTGCTGTTGTAACTAATGACCAGAGACTTAGTGTCTTAAACAACTCAAATTTATCATCTTACAGTTTTGGAGGCCAGAAGTCTGAAATGGGTCTCGCTGGGCTAAAACTGAGGTGTCAGCAGTGCTTTGTTCCTTTCTGGAGGCCCAGGGGAAGAATTTGTCCCTTTGACTTTTCTAGCTTCTAGAGGCCATCTGCATTCCTTGGCTTATGGCCCCTTCCTGTATCTTTGAAACCAGCAACATTGCATCTCTCTGACCATACTTCCATAGTCACATCTCTCCCTGATTATAGCTGGGAGAGTTTCAGCACTTTTAAGTACCCATGTGATTAATTTGAGTCCACCCAGACAATCCAGGATAATCTCCCTATCTCAAGGACCTTAACTCATCACATTTGCAAAGTTCCTTTTGGCCTGTGACGTATCATATTCACAGGTTCCAGGGATGAGGACATGGCCATCTTTGGGGGGGGGGGTCCATCATTCTGTCTACTACAGATATACTCTAAACTGTCATGTCCCTCTTCACCTTCATTGAATTCAACTAGAAAATACAAACTCGAAAGAAGAGATTTGGATTAAATAAGGCTGGAAAATTAAAAGTTTGAAATGCTGTATTTAGCTTAACAGTGTTTAGCTACCAGGATGTTTATTTTTTATTTAAAATTCCCAGCTACTAACCTCAAACGGATCTTTTGTCCTGTCCTGCAATCCTGTGATATTGCTGGTCCGTTAGCTGCCCTCTCTTCCACTCCTCTCCTCTTTCCTAAAACTTCCAGGACCTCTTCTCCATCCTCACTCCTAATGGATTAAATTGCTTCCTCTTTTGCTGGATGCTGAGAAGTAATCTGGAGTAAAATCCCACATGCTCTACCACCATCTTCTAACTCACTTGCATCGGTGTCCATATAACTAATGTCCATCTATTATTACAGTATAAAATAAGGTCAAACACTCCACTTGTACCCTGGGTTCCACCTCTGTGGTCCATTTTAGGAAATCATCCAGTAATTTCAAACTCTCCCATCCTCAATTCTTTCCTCTCTTTGGTAAATTCTGGCAGCTGATGTTGTTATAGCATTCATTTGAACCCTGGAAGCACCAGTCTCACAGGAGATGGTTCTGGAAATAGATAACCACAAATAAATCCCTATGATCATCCTAATGTGACAGAGAACAGAAATGTGAGCTCAACTATGTGCCCATTTTCATTGTATACATGATTTTCATTATATCCTATTAGGCTTGACATCATTTCTTTAGGTCCTGGCTATAGTACTTATTTTCCTGTGAAAATTAATCACACAATGAATCTGACGCTGTTTAGAACCTCCATTTGAAGGTTTGTATGGGGACCAAGTGGCCACACTTAGACCAAAGCTACTGTCATAGAGCTTGCCACCAGCCGCACATTCCAAGGATCTCAGTAAATATTTGATGTCTATTTCATATGCCCAATTCAATAGCTTCAGAAACCCTCAAGTGGTATCTGTTTCTTTCACCAGCCATACAATTCCCTGTCTCCTCTATAAGTGAGAAATTGTTTTTTTTTTTGTAAATCATTAGTTCCTATTTTGATAGAAAATATGAAAATAACTGCTGTGGCCTAAGAATATCTTCGAACATTTTGATAGCACAAATCTTTCCCTGGATGTGCTGATAACCACACAGCATCAAAAATAATCAATGGAGACAGAGCCTCTAGTAGACAAGTTTTATAAAACTGTTTTTGGTAAAGGTTATTTGTTTGGTGGACTCTTTCAAAAGCAGGAACAAAGAGAAAAATCAAATCAACTGGATTTTAAAACAAAGCCACAGAGAGTATCTGTTCCCTGATATCTTATCTGATGTGCATTCAATCCAAGTTTCAAAAACTTTTCAAAGTTATCATTCCCTTCACTAAAATTTGAGCTTGCTAACAATATTTCCATTTTTTTCCTTAGGAACGAAAAGAATGTCTATGCTCATTAAAGGGAGACAAAACTCTTGGCCCTGGCCCCACATGGGCCACTTTGTGAGTTAAGTGGGAGGGAGAACAGGCCTCATCTTCACCCTATAACCAAATCAATAACAGGTAAGGCAGGAGAGCCTTTTTTAAGGAAAACAGCAACATGGCCTGACAGTCACTAGTATTTATTTTTCACAATTGCCCAAGTGATTTTCTTCTTACTTGAGCTGAGGGCCTCTATGTGTGAGATTAGCATGAAAAAATAAAACAGGGGTGAGGATTTCCTCTTAGAAAGAACATTCTGTGATTGTGGTAGTGAACAAAGCGTGACAAGAAAGCCAAAGGTGCAAGGCATATGCCAATGAAATATGCATGTCTTATCAGCCCCTTGGCCTTGATTACCTCGCCCTTCTGAACTCTGTCATCACCTCCAATGGAGTCTCAGGTTCCTGCTTCAAGGCAAAACATGGCCCCAAGACTCACCATCCCAAGAAAAACTCTGGTCAGTGTTTTTGTGTTACTCTTTCTGGTCAAATAACTGAGCCTCCTACTGCAAAGGCGAGTTGCTGAAGCTCGCATGTGTGACAAGTGACAGGATGAGTTCACAAATCCTAGTCTTTAGACCTCCAAGCTAGCATTCTTTCTGTTAGCCGCAGCTGAACCAAGAGGACTCCACCACTGCCAGTGTGGGTTCCAGAATGTGAATATATGTGTGTAAAGCAAGGTAAGTCAACTTTAGCACTTGGGGCCTGATAATTTTTGTTGCAGGGGGATGTCCTATTTATTATAGGGTGTTTGGTAGCATCCTCAGCCTCTACCCACTAGATTCTAGGAGCATCCATTCTCTATGCTGTGATAACCAAAAGTATATCCAGACATTGCCAGATGTCCCCAGGGGCTGGGGAGCAAAATCAACCCTGCTCGAGAACCACATATGTGTGTGTGTATATATGTATATGTATATATGCACATATGTTGTGTGTATATATATGAACTATTTATGAACAAATATTCATGAAGCATCCCCTCGACCTCCTCCAAAAGAAAACAAAGTAGAAGAGAAGTTCTGCAGATACCAAAATCCTCCAAGGCAATATTCTAGCTTCTAGAAGCTTCCTATCTGTCTTCTGCTTTCCTTTAACTTTCAGGCCCACTGGCCAATGTTGCTTTTCATGGCATATTACTCGATTTGTATAATATCACAGTTTTTCATTCTGCCTCAAAGTAGCTGTCTGCTACATATCAATACAAATTATAAAGTGCCTTTATAGACATAGTAAACATATAGAGACAACGTTTTATGGATTCAAGAAATTCGAGTACATGTATCTCATCTTTACTGGAATCAGGATCTGTTTACAAAACAAATATCAGCCAATGAGGTGTGCACTGGCTCCAGTGCAACATAGAGCACACCAGCTGAAAAAGTGGATAAAAAGGAGTTAACTTTGGTAAAGTCCCTGATTCTGAGTTGGCGTAGGGTCAAATGACAAGTTTAACAGAGTGTTAAGGCATTCTTTTCAAACAGCTTATTTTGAAACAAAACTTAGACACAGCTTTTCTTCTGACCCTTTAAGATGACCTTTCTGAAAATTCTTTTTAATTAGTTGTTCTGAATTCATATAGACTGTTGATATACACACAGCTTTCCTTTGTAACGACCCAAGTTGACCTTCCCTTTAAATAAACATATTAGCTGACATGAAAATTGGCCCACTTTAACAGGTCCTTCAAATGGACACTAATGCCAGCCAACAACCAAGAAGCTGTAGTTTCCTTCCTGTGTGAGTATTAGGTGTGAGAAGAGTTCACAGCTCATGGCTTTGGCAGAGCCAATATTTGACTTGCAGTGTTCCCCAGCAGAAAAGCAGAGGAGGTCTTACCTTTGGGAATGGTGATCTGACAGCTCAAGTCACAGTCCTGTTGCAACTGATAAAAAGCCACTTCCTGCAGCCGGGCCCTCTCCAGCTCTGAGAGACTCTGGATGGGGACTGACCTCAGCCGTACACTGCGGCCTGACATGCTGTTCCAGGTGAAATCACCCTGTAGGCCAAAAGAAAAAAAAATCAACCGTTACAGAGTTCACCTACCTCTCACAAATCTCATCCTCTCTTAGTAATAAAGTCAGGCAAACCACCTTTGTGTTCCAAAATTGGGTCCCAATTCCCAAAGTCAAATCCTCTTTTAGTTCACTGTGGATCTTCTCAGTCAGTTGCAAAAGTCAAAATCTCCAGTATCTGCTGGGTTACATGACCTCATCTCATTATGCATATAGGCCTAAAGAAACTATGTAGAAAGATACTGCGAGGATCCTATTTCTTCCTTTTTATAGGAACACATGGGAACTTTTAACTTACGTATCTCAGTAACAGGAAAAACTGTGCTGCTGCTAATTGCCATCATGTACATCAGACATAGGGGGGATGAATGTGTATCGAGAGCCTACTGTGTGCCAGTGGCTGAACCAAGAGTATTTTTTTAAATTGGCAAATAATAATGGTATATATTCATGGGGCACATGGTGATGCTTCTATACATATGGTTATTAGATATGTATTTCTAATAATTAAATATGTATTTTTAATAACCATATGTATTTCTATGCAGATTTTCTATTTCTTTCCAGAATCTACAACAAATTCAAACTAATTAGCAAGAAACAAAAACAATCCCATCAAAAAGTGGGCTAAGGACACAAATAGACAGTTCTCAAAAGAAGATTACAAATAGCCAACAAATATATGAAAAAATGCTCAACATCACTAATTTCAGGGAAATGCAAATCAAAACCACAGTGCATACCACCTTACTCCTGCAAGAATGGCCATAATAAAAAAATCAAAAAATAATAGATGTTGGTGTGGATGCAGTGAACAGGGAATACTTCTATACTGCTGGTGGGAGTGTAAACTAGTACAGCTGCTATGAAAAACAGTGTAGTAGAACTACCATTTGATCCAACAATCTCACTATTGTGAGCTATCCAGAGGAAAATAAGTCATTATACAGAAAAGATACTTGCACACATGTTTATAGCAGCATGATTCACAATTGCAAAAAATATGGAACCAACCCAAATGCCCATCAATCCATGAGTGGATAAAGAAACTGGTTTATACATACACGTACACCACAGTTTCTTTATCCACTCATGAATTGGTGGGCATTTGGGTTGGTTCCACATTATATGTTGGTTCCACACACACACACACACACACACATATATATATACACACACACATGATGGAATACTATTCAGTCATAAAAAGGAATGAATGAATGGCATTCACAGAGACCTGGATGGGACTGGAGTCTATTATGCTAAGTGAAGTAACTCAGGAATGGAAAACCAGACATCGTATGTTCTCACTAAGAAGTGGGAGCTAAACTATGAGGATGCAAAGGCATAAGAATGATACAATAGACTTTGGGGACTCAAAAGGGTGAAAAGGGGTTGATGGATAAAAGGCTACAAATTGTGTTCAGTGTATACTGCTTGGGTGATGGATGCACAAAAATCTCACAAATCACCACTAAAGAACTTATTTGTGTAACCAAATAATACCTGTTCCTCAAAAAAACATAAAATAATCATAAATAAATGCAATTTAGATAAATGTTGCCAAATTGCAGCGTATGCATTTCTATACATATGGTTATTAGATCAGTGTAATAAGCATATTCATTACCTCAAACATTTATCATTTCTTTGGTTGCTAATATTCAACATCCTCCTTCTAGCTATTTGAGATTATATATTACTGTTAACCATGGTCAAGGGCTTTTTAGTTAATTGCTCCAACAACCGTATGAAGTGGTTAACATTTTTGATCTACCTTATGTGAAATATAATGATAATATAATCCATTATTATTATATGACATATAATATATAGTAAAGTTTATACTTATGGTATATGAATATTATAGTAACATATAGTATATATACACATAATAATATAATATAGATGATGAAACTGAGGCTTGTGGAAGTTAAGTAATTTTCTCCAATTCATAAAACTTATAAAATTTGGAACGAGGACTCAAGCTAAGAATGTAGGGCTTTAAACTCTAGATTCTATTTATAGCATTCTCGTGAGTTATTTTGAACACAATAAGCTTAGAAATATGATCAATAGGAACATGTACAGTATTTATAGAGATATTTGATGCTAAAATACTCTGCATCAAAGAGTTAAAGCAAAGATTCTCACAATCCTAAAAGTGTACTCATGTGTACACACACACCCTTGCAGCCCACTGAGGGTGAATGGCTCCCCTGTCAATGCAGACAGTGAGAAAGTGATGCCCGAAGAAAAAGTACTTTACAATCCTCTGAAACTCAGGATCTCCTTACTAAAGAACACTTCCTGCGAATCTCATATATCAGGGATGCTGCAACAGATTTGAAGAGACAGCTACTGTTGCCCAATGATCAAGAAAATAAAAGTTCTAATGGGGGAACAGAGGTGCTGGCCCATGCAGGTACTCATTGCAATGAATGGAACACTGACAGAATCCCATAAGACTTCACCATCTTAAAGAAGTCACTCACCTTAAAGAAGGAAGACAGAAAGACTGGTCCCAGCAACAAAGTGCCATAGCACTTTGTTTCACACTGGTGGCAAATTACTACCTAGTGTATTCATTAAAAATAGTGAATGGCACTATATTAATTCTTTGATATTTTCCCTCTTCGGCTGGGATTTCATTCATTCACTTAATACATGAAGGTATTACACTCTGGTAGGGGCAGAAAATGAACAGGGTAAGTAAAAGGAATGGTGTGTTAAATAATGATAGGGAGGAGAAAAAGGCAAAGAAGGGGAAGTAGAGGAAAGGAATTTGCAATTTTAGAGATAGCAGTCAAGGAAGACCTCACTGAGAAGGCAAAATTTGAGCAAGTGCTAAAAGAAGTTATGGCTTTTAGTTTCTTTGCCTTGAAATGTATGAATTACATCCAGTGGATAATGATGAAGACTAGCAGGAATCCAGGAGGACCTCAGGGAGGGTGATGCAGGAGGGGATGTTGGGAGAGGAGTGAGTGAGCAAATCTAGTCAAAGTGAGGAGCTTGCAGTCACATTCAGTGAACAGAAGAAAATTCTTCTAGGGCCAGTGTATTTGAATTTTTTTTCTTTCTTTCTTTTCTTTTGCTGTAACCAGACTAAGAACAAATAGGACATATAGGTATTAGGGTTAGGGGCTCAGGGCTTGGGTGTACCCCTCACTCATACCCTCTGAGCATAGGGAACTACAAGGAACACCATCAGGGAATTTAAAAAAAATTTCTCCCAGATAGAAATTCCCCAGATGAGTTTATAAATTTCAGATGTGAAGCTTAGGTACCTAAGGGAGCTGACTGCTATTTGAAGTGTCATAACAGAATTACATACTCATTCTTTAAAATCATTTAATGATGTGACCTCCAATGAGCTTAATTATCTGTAGTAGGGGTTTGACAATCTTTTTCTGTAAAGACCACATAGAAAGTATATCAGGCTTTGTAAGCCATGTGGTCTCTGTTACAACTACTCCACTCTGCCTTTGTGGCATGAAAGCAGCCATAGATAATTTATAAATCAGTGAGTGTGGCCATATTCCAATAAAATTTTATTTAAGAAAACAGCAGGCTGGTTTTGGCTAGTGGGATAGAGTTTCCCAACCTGTGAACTACAGCTTAGGACTGAAATAAATTAATTCCTAGAAGGGACATTTTATTCTTATTTACTAAGTCTTCCTGGTTAATTAATTCAAACAATATTTAATAAGCACAGATGAGATGCTAAGCTCTGTGGGAGGATTGGGACTATTAAGATGACAATACAGTCCTTGCCCTCAGAGTTAACTTTCAGGTAGGAAGAATAAAAGCAATCCATAAAATATAGAAACTGTGATACTAGAAGTAAGTACTAAATGCAATGAATGCCTAGGAGACAAAGCTTTGCTATCTATCTGGAGGATCAAGGAAAGCTTTA
Organism: Plecturocebus donacophilus; assembly: GCA_004027715.1. Lineage (NCBI taxonomy): Eukaryota > Metazoa > Chordata > Mammalia > Primates > Pitheciidae > Plecturocebus > Plecturocebus donacophilus. The sequence goes on along the minus strand of PVKP010012708.1, from coordinate 8,593 downwards.
TAGAGAAGGTAGGATTTCAGTGGAGGCTTGAACGTTGAGTAAGATGGGGCAGCGTTCGTGCAGTAGCAATACAACTTTAGCAGCAGGTGCCAAGGCAAATAAGTTTGAGAAAACAGGCTGGTTCAGGGAATCACAAGGTTGGAAGGAGGAAATGGAAAGAAGTGAAGCCAAGCAGAAGTCAGGGCCAGATTCTGTAGGGCCGTCTCTGTTGGCAATGCAAACTGGATTAGATTTTCCTCCATAGGTGATGGCTAGTCATTCAGGAACTTTGAGTAAGAGAGGAGCATAAGCAAGTTTGAAATATGGGAAAGATGACTGGAAACAAGCTTCTTAAGGAATGAAAGGGGAGAACAAGTCAAAGATGTGGAGATGAGAAAAGGCTCTGTGCTAAGTAGGATGCTCATTCCAATTTTAACAAACATGGGAGACACTTAGAACCACATAGATGCTGGAGAACAAACTGGATGCAGTGAGGGGAAGAGAAAGAATAATCTGTGATGACTCTTGGGTTTGTAGCTTCAGCAACTGGGCAGATAGTAACACTAATCACCAAGATGGGGAATGGCAGAAAGAATTAGGTTTGCAGGGGGAGAAGGAAGATCACCCAGTTTTGGACATGGTGAAAATGGTATTTTGGTTTAAAAAAAAAATAGAATTAAAACATTCTTAAGTTTGGCAAAACAGAACATGGCCAATTTATATTTTTCTTGAGCCTTGGTTTTCTTCTCTCAATTACCACATGCTCTCACTCATAGGCGGGTGTTGAACAATCAGAACACATGGACACAGGGAGGGGAACATCAGACAATGGGGTCTGTTGGGGGGGTGGCTGGAGGAGGGACAGCGGGGGTAGGGGGAGGTTGGGGAGGATACCATGGGGAGAAATGCCAGATAGGTGACGGGGGTATGGAGGCAGCAAACCACCTTGCCATGTATGTACCTATGCAACAATCCTGCGTGATCTGCACATGTACCCCAGAACCTAAAATGCAATTAAAAAAAACAGTTCCAGTACAATCAACTAATACATGTTTTTTCAAGCTGTTTACTAATGACTACACCTAGCATAATAAAAAGTGAAGTGTGATGCTTTTATTTTAGTCCATTATATATGGAATCCCATGGTTCTTAACCTCTTGGATTTTTAAACTTCTTTGGTATATTTAGAATTGTTAACCAAAAGAGATATCTGGGGTTATTTTGATATGGCAAACCCAGTTGATCAAGACAATATCTGTATTTTTTGTTTGTTTCCTTATTTTTACTTTTTAAATTTTGGGGGGTTCATAGTAGGTATATATATTTATGGGGTACATGAGATGTTTTGATACAGGTATGCAATGCATAATCATCATATCATGGAGAATGGGGTAGCCATCTCCTCAAGCATTTATCCTTTGAATTACAAACAATCCAATTACACTCTTTAAGTTATTTTAAAAGTGTACAATTAAGTTATTGTTGACTATAGTCACCCTGTTGTGCTATCAAATAGTGGGTCTTATTCATTACTTCTAATTAGTTTTTGTAGCCATCAACTATCCCCACCTCCCCCCGACCTCCCACACTGCCCTTCCCAGCCTGTGGTAACGATCCTTCTACTCTCTATCCATGAATTCAATTGTTTTGATGTTTAGATCCCACAAATAAGTGAGAACATGTGATGTTTGTCTTTCTGTGCCTGGCTTACTTCAGTTAGCATAATGATCTCTAGTTCCATCCATGTTGTTACAAATGACAAGATCTTATCCTTTTTTATGGCTGAATAGTACTCCATTGTATATATGTCCCACATATTCTTTGTCCATTTTTTCTGAAGTTCCCTGATGATTCTTCCATGCAGCCAGGGTTGAGAACCACTGAGCTCAAGGCTTGAACAGATTCTAGTTCAGTTTGAGTGTGCATCCCCATTGTTCAGTTAGGCTATAATAAGTGCTCTGTAGTAAGTCTAGAAAATCCAAGAAGTCCTCCGTTGCCAAAGAAAGATGCAAATCTACCAAGGGAAACAAAACTATTTCTATGATAGTCATAATAGTAAGGATTTTACTTTTTGAAACTGAGAGTAAGCATGATCCTATTTTCTTTAACAAATGAAATGATGCCAAAATCCTTATGTTTTCATTCAACAAAAAAATTGACTTGAACCTGATATTCTCAGAAGCCACTCTTAGCCACTACAATATCTTGGCTGGTTGTTGCAGGCTTGTGAGTTGCCCCTCAGCCCACATTTTGTTCTGTGGCAGTAGAGAGAAGTACAGTACAGAGTTATCAGGTGGAAGGTGTGGCTGGCAGAATAATGTCTCCCCTAAAGATGTCCACATCCGAATCCCAAGAACCTGTAAGTACGTTATTTTACATGGTAAAAGGGACTTTGAAGATGCTATTAATTTCAGATTATTGAGATGAGAAGATTATCCTGAATTATCCAGGTGGGCCCAATCTCATCACAAGGAGAGAAAGAGGTAGAGGTAGATGCAGAGGCAAAAATGTGATCATGGAAGCAGAGGTGGGAGAGAGAAAGATTTGAAAGAGCTCAGCTGCTAGCTTTAAAGATGGAAAAGGAAATCACAAGCCAAGAAAGGCACACAGCTTCTAGTAGCATAAAAAGCCAAGGGGATTCTCTCCTGGAGCCTCCAGAAGGAACATGGTTTTTATTTTAGCCCAGTGAGGCCCACATCAGATTTATGACCTCCAGAACTATAAAACATTAAGTTTGTATTGTAAGTTTGTGATAATTTGTTATGGCAGCAATAGGAAATGGATCCAAGAGTAGAAAGGAGCATTAGAAAAGAAGGTTGGTGGGGTGAAGGGCATGTTCCCAGACACTTAAAAGTAGGTTTTGACCTTCCATCACATTCTTATCTCCCTACTACCTGATGCTAAGGTGCTGCTTCATATTACAGGTACCACCACCAATGATTTGCGCTGGAGAGGTTCCAAGACTGGAATTCTGAAAGCATTTTTCTCATATAATAGAATTATAGAAAATGACATATAGTAAATATCTTAGGCTTTGTGAGTCTTAGGTTCTCTTCCACAATTACTCAACTTTTGCCATTGTAGGGCAAAAACAGCCATAGACACTATATAAACAAAGGTTCCAAAAATTTTAACTATGGACATGAAATTTCAAGGTTCATATAATTTTATGTGTACAAAATATCCTTCCTTCAAAATTTTTTCAACTACTTAGAAATGTAAACATAATTCTTAGCTTGCAGGTCTTACAAAAATGGCATCAGGCTGCATTTGGCCCACTGGCTGTAGTTTGCCAACCTCTGATATAGACATTAGGGTCATTTAGTGCGCTACACATATTTATGTAGCATCTACTGCCATGTTCCAGCAACCCAGTCCTAGGGCCTTGCATTATCAGCCACATATGTCAGCCAGATTCAGGAGGAAATCCTGAATAAGCCTTGTCTGGCTTATTCACATTGGTGTTCTCAGTATCTAAGGCAGTACCTGGCACTTAACAGCCACTGAATATTTGTCAATCTAGGGACTAATGAATCAGGCATATCATGAGTTAAATAAATTGGAAACCTAACCAACCCATACAATGTTGTGTATATGCGGGAAACTGTATTCCAGATTCGAATAAACTATTAAGAGACAGTCTTTTGAAATGGCCTGTTGAGAAGCCAAAAAAACAAAAAACAAAACCCATGCCAGTACATGAGGAGAAAAAACAAAAGTGATAATAAGTGGTGGAGGGAAGAGTGAATCCATGATACCTATACCCACCCATCAGACCTCATAGGAGCAGTAAGACATGAACACAAAGGTCATAGTCTCCCTGTGACTCTCATGGCGTGGAGCATAAACTGATAAACAAGCACCCAGGAAGGGCACCAGAGCTACCAGCACAGTCTAGAATATGTTTCTGGTGGTTCCTCAACTCTCAGATACATGGTCCAGGCCAGCATTTTTCTTTGGTGACTGTTTATCTTATAAATGGATGACTCATTTGAAGGCTTTCTAAATCTAGTCTTTTGAGTGATCATAATGGGATATTTTTTTAAGGATTAAAAATGGATGATTTCAAATTTGTTTTGATTTTATAAATGTAGATGAAATTGAAACCCACCCAGTGTCTCTGGATAGACTAAAGACCTTGGCAGTTGTAAAGGTCTAGGGTACTATGTGACAGCATTAATAAAGGGTAGCAATATGATAAAAAGGATATAGGATAGTGGTCCTTGGTGGGGTAATGTTGCCCCCAGTGAGCATTTAGCAATGTCTGGAGACACTTTTGGTTATCACAACTGGGGCAGCATTTGATACTTACATCTAGAAGATAGAGGCTAGGGATGCTACTAAACACCTTATAATGCACAGGACTACTAGCCCAAATCAAGAACTATCTGGATCAAAATGTCTATAGTGCAAAGGTTGAGAAACGTTGGTTTAGCATAAATAAGTCTTCTGTTAAGCCCAAATTATATAGAATCTCCTTAAAATGATGGTGCTGGAAAATATTAACAATCGGTTATATATTTTATCATCAAAAATATGCACTATATATTCATATATATATCATGTATTACTATGTGTAATTTACATGTATTTTTCTACATGTTGTACACATAAACAGAATTATAAGGCTTATTTTAAACTAGTATTAAGAAGCACAAACACAACAAACCTAATTAAAAGCAGCAAACAAAAATGTTTGAAAACAAAAAAATCTTGACTAACTGGAGAACAACTCACCAAAAGTGTTAACTAAATAGATTTCCTTCCCAGCAGAAGTGTATGTCTCTATGTTTAGAAAAAAACAAGTAAAATACAAACTAAAACCCAAACAATCTAATACCTATACTTTATTCAGAAAGTCATTCTTTTGAGCTAAGTTGCATCTTTACAAACAGACTTGATTTTCCCATGAAATAAAATTGATTGAAATAATTTTGGTTTGGTTCTATACCACATTGTTTTCTTATGTTCTTGCAGTTAGTGTCTAATTGCAGCATCTCTTTAATCTCATCCAACTGTTAACTCCCCAGGGCCAAACAAGGGCTGATGCAGGGCTGCTCAAAATATGGTTTGTGGACGCAAGGCATTGGAATCACCTGGGCAGATGATCATTGCTAAACATGTAGGTTCCTTCAGCTTTAAGGCAGATTTAGAGAATTAGCATCACAAGGAATAGGTCCCAAGCACCTCCATTATAAAGCAGCATCCCCAGATGAGTTTTACTTTTTGCATAATAAAGGTTGAGATTCAAATAGATGGGAGGTCTTTGGTAAGATTCAGAACATCCCTGAACGTCGGTTTCCTCATTAATAAGATGGAGAAAAGAACAAGATTTAACTCTTAGTCTGTAGGGATGATATCAGACAATACAAATGAATTTCTTGTGGAGGGCTTATAAGCTCCCACAAGACTTGAATAAATGGAAATTTAAGTGATGATTAATATTAATCATCGCCACTCTGAATCTGCATCCCCATCTGATATGGTTTGGATGTTTGTCCCCTCCAAATCTCATGTTGAAATATAATCACTAATGTTGGAGGTGGGGCCTGGTGGGAGGTGTTTGGGTCATGGGGGTGATCCCTCATGAATGTCTTGGTGCTGTCCTTGCAATAGTGAATTTTTGTTCTGAGTTCATGTGAGATCTGGTTGTTTAAAAGAGCGAGACACTTCTTCCCTCTCTCTCTTGCTTCTGCTCTTACCATGTGACAGGCTAGCTCCCTGTTGCCTTCCATCCTGAGTAAAAGGTCCCTGAGGCCATTACCAGAAGCCAAGCAGATGCCACCACCATGCTTCCTGTTCAGTCTGCAGAACTCTGAACCAATTAAACCTCTTTTCCTTTCTTTATAAATTACTCAGTCTCAGATATTTTTATGGTAATACAAGAAGGACTTAACACAGCCTCTTAACTTGGAAGTTTTAGAGACACCAAAAATTCGTAATAAATGTGTGCTGAAATACAAAGAACTTTTACAAGGTGATAAGAGCTAGAGAAGGAGGTAGCACAGGGTGAGGGGAATAGGAGTGCGGGGTGAACTACCAGGACAGCCTTACAAAGAACATATTTGCACCAACCTTTAAGGTGAGGGAATGAGCCAGGCAGGCTTTGGGAGCCCAGCAGCCCAGGCAGAGACTGGTTGACATAGGTACAGCATGGCATAGTGGCATAGTGGCTAAAAGCAAGGGCTAGCAAGCTGGGCTGCCTGAGTTTGAGTCCCAGTTTTGCCAATTACTAGCCAGGCATGTGGCTTTTTAGCAAGCTACTTACACTCCCCATGCCTCAGTTTCCTCATCTGTGAAATGGGGATGATGATAGGGATTTTGCTGATACAAGCTGATTAGTCGGGAAGCCAAGTCCTGCCCACTGATTGCTTTTATAAATCAAATTTTATTGGTTAATGAAAATAACAGCTACACTCATTCATTGTTATTGTCCATGGCAGCCTACAAGCTACAATTGCAGAGTTGAGTTGTTGCAACAGAGGCTGCCCAGTCCATGAAGCTGCCCTTCCCTAAAGGGCCATTAACCATCTGGCCAGTTATGGAAAAAGTTTACTGACCCCTGGACTAGACTAAAAGTAAAGGCACATCTATGATTAGATCTGCCTTTTGCCATCACCATTTTCCTCCTCTCCCAAGATTTTATCTCTGAGAAACATCCCAGAGAGCCTGTAAAAAAAAAAAAAAATCACATAACATTAAAATAATTTAGGATATTAGAAAATAGGCAAATACTAGGGTGAAATAGAATTGGTTACCTCCCAATGGCCTGTTCACTTGGGTTACTGATAAACTAAAAAAGTAGAAATGAACATTGTCAAACCCAGTGCTGGGCTAACATCATCTAAAAAAAACAAATGTCACTTGTATCTTGTTTCCAGTGGAAATAACCTTTCCAATGGTTAGTATAGAGGGGACATACTGGAAGCCCTCAAGGGCAAAAACGTCAGAGCAAAAGGTCAATTTTATTTCTGTGTAGCCCCAGTTGAATTGAGGACTTTTCTAATGGCCATCAATTTAAATCTTAGTTCTAAGCTTCTCTTGAGTCTTAGATGGGAAGAAGGTAAAACAGCTTGCACAGATCTCAGGGTTGCAGAAAATGGAAACATTGGCATGAATTAGAAACTTCTCAATGACAGGGCCAGCAGCTGATGGTTCTACTTGTATTTCTCTAATTAAATTTAGTTCACTGAAATTAGAACAGACCTCCAGAGATAGATTAAACCTTGAAGATACTGCTCACATTTATAGATGGTCCACTCTCTGCTAGTTACTGCTCTAAGTCCTTTATTTATATTATCTCATTTAATTCTTACAACAACCTAAGGACTATGTTACCATCATTATTACCATATTTCAGAGGAAGAAACTGAGGCACAGAACTTAAGTAACTTGCCAAGAGCACAAACCAATTAAGTGGCAGAGTTGGGATTTGAAGCCAGGCTTTAGGTTCTGGAATTTAGACTCATAACCACTATATCTATTTCATAACATTTAATGATAAACCAATCCAAACCTCTACCTTCACAAATGAGCAAAGTGGCTGCGGTGGCATAATGAGATATGGAACATTAGGTTCATGTTCCCCTCTTTCCACCACGAAGCCCCTTCATTATGAGACATACCATTATAATAATGAAAGCCAGACAGTGTTTTAGAGGGTTAAAGTTTTCCTCTTTTGTAAACAACAGCACATGCAAATCAAATTTATTATTAGCCTTATGTAATATCCAAACTGTTCCCCAAAACCCATATTTATCACAGCCACAGCAACGAAAATGTTCCATCCATATTCAAGAAGAGGGAAAGATAAACCACTTTATCCTTTCAGACCTCAATACAGCCTGTGCCCGAATCTTTTACAGAAATCAGCCCAATTATGCTGTTCCATTAATCATAACACAATCCTTTCTGCTTGAGTTTGCTCATTTCAAGCTGCTGCAACATCATTAATCTAAAAATAAGGTTCTCATAAATCTGTATTGACACAAACAGTTTTTAGCTGTCACGCATCTCAGACACTGATAATCCAGTTTTCTCCCTAAATCACAAGATGGATGTGAAAGAATCACAAAATTTTAATCACAGTTGTCTTCTGAAAAAGAAGTGTAAGTATAGACATTTATATTGCTTACCCATAAATTGTAATCAGCCGCGTCTCTGCTGTCCTCTCTAATCTAACTGAACTAAGCTTGGAGTAAGAAGTTGAGTCTGTTTTTTTTGAAAAAATTATTTTTTTGGTGAAAAATGCATCCTGAAATGGCAGATCATATCGAGTGTCTGAGAAATGGCCCAGCTGGCATAGCTGTGACTCCCACGATACCTTTTGTTGCCAGAGACCTCCGCTACTGTGAATCTTGGGACCAAAAATATGCAATCTTTTCATCGGATCATTGAGAAGTTCCTGTCCTTTCAGAACGGAGGCAGGCTGTGTCCCTGAGTAAGTGCACAAATGAGTGTGTGTGTGTGTGTGTGTGTGTGTGTGTGTGTGTGTGTGTGTGTGTGTGAGAGAGAGAGAGAGAGAGAGAGTTGGGGAGAAGGAAAGAGGGGAGGGAAATACAAAAAGAATGAAGAGAAATAGAAACTGTATTTCCTGCTTCTTATTTTTATAAGA
>PVKP010012707.1:0-48402 GCA_004027715.1 Plecturocebus donacophilus | reverse complement strand
TTTTTGTTTTTGTTTATTTAGCATGAGAATCAGCCTTTCCTGATTTGTCAACAGAATGGAATTTCTCTTCTCTGAACTTGTATGTTTTTTAAATTTGATATCCAAGGATAGGAAGACACCCCTATGTTCAAGTGAGAGTGGCAGGTGAGGAGGTGGGGGCAGGTGCTTGAAAAGCCTCACTTTTGAGCCAGGGAGAGCACTGGTCACTGACAGTTACGTCCCCCAACTTTCCAAACTCCAAGGACTCCCCACTGTCCAGTAGCTCCAGGCAATAAAGCTCACATTCTCTGATGTGTCAATCAAGCCTCTCCCTGATTTCAGCCTGAGTTCAAATCCCACCTCCACTATTTATGAGTTCTGAGACCTTAGCTGAGAACTTAATGTTTTAGACCCTTGGTTTCCTCATTTGTAAAATGTGGTTAATAACACTTGCTTTTAGGAATTTGTGTGACATCGATGATATTCCAAGAAGCCTCTAACCTAGGACCAGCACACAGTAGGTGCTTTCTTCACGTTTTATATTATCCTCCCCAGACCCCTATGAAGTATGTATTATCATCATCTCCACTATTAAGACAAGAAAACTGAGGCATAGAGTAGTAAAATTAATTGCCTAAGGTCTCATGGCTGGCAAATGACAAAGGCTTTAAATCCATCAGTCTCTCCTTCTACCTTGGCCGTCTGTCTGCATAGGTCCTGCCCTTCCTTCAGACTTGGTTGCTGGCGGCTCTTATTCCTAGCACCTGTGTCTTTGCTCACCTGGTTCCCTATGCCTGCCCCTTTCAGAAAGCCTTTCCTGATTTGTCAGTGGAATAGAATTTCTCCTCTCTGAACTTGTGTTTTTGGATTTGAAATAAAAGGATGTGGGCTCCAATCTTAGCTCTTCTACCTTGCTGCAAGGTGTGACTGTAGATAAATCATGTCATCCATTGGAGCCTCAGTTTCCTCATCTGAAATAGGGGCAAAATCATGCCATTTTAAAGTGGGCATACCTTGGAGTCAGCTAGTCCTAGGTTCAAATACTGTCTTTACCTTTTACTGGCTGTGTGGCCTCGGGTGGTCTCTTTAAATGAGCCTCTGTTTTCTCACTGTTAGGAGTAGAAACACTTGCCCAGTGCCCCCCCACCCATAATCATTAGGAAACTGCAGAGAGCACAGCAAGGTGATTGTACACCTGGGTTCAGAGTTAGATTGCTTAAGCTCAAATCACAGCCAATCAGGATCTACATAACCTTGGCAAAGTTATTTGACCTTTCTGTGCCTTAGTTTTTCCACCTATAACACGGAAATGCTGGCAATTATTCCTAACCCACAGTGTTGTGCAGATTAAATGAGATAATATATGTAGAACTCTTAGAATAATGGCTTGCACTTAGTAAGAACACAGTAATGATTGCTGTAGCTCAGGACTGTTTAGGGATTAATGGAAACTTTGTAAATATCCAAGGTCTGGCTAGACACAAGGTATTGATCATTCTCCTTCTGCCTTGGATGTCAGCCATTGGTACTCAGCCTCATCTCCCACAAGGCGCAGGCATCCAGCCCCGTGGGCTGTGTCCCTCCAGAGTTTTTGCCCTAAGCCCTGTGCAGGGTAGGAGTTGAATCAGGTGCCAGACTTGGGAAAGTGGCCCTGCCTCAGTTTCTCTGAGAGGCCCAGCTGTCACCACATTCAAAACTGAGGTGAGAGGTGAGCTTTCCCCTTCTGGCCGCTGCTCTCCACTCCCTACTGGTTTGGGGCTTCCTGTCGGCCCTTGCAGGAGATGCCCAGTCAGCAACTCTGGGGATGCCTGCAGTGCCGCCTTCCTGACCTGCCTGGAGGGAGGCAAGCGGAAGACCTCCCAAGACCTCTCCATCTCTGAACTTCTATGGACCCAGCCCTTCTTGAGACCCAGGGACCTCCTGTGATCGACCTGCCCCTGCCTAGCAGCTTTTCTGGGGAACACCTTTGCCGGAGCAGTCGCTTTCTGGGGCAGTGGGAGGAGTGGTGGTTGCAAGAGAGTGTTTACTTTCCCTTCTTCTGCAGTTTGCATTCACTTTTCCAACAGGTCAGTGAGCCGCGGAGCTAATTCAAAGAATTGCCGAGATAGCAGCAGCAGCTGTGAGCTCCGCGCAGCCAATCACTCAGCCATCAGGGCGCTAACCAGGGGAGGCAGCGCAGGCCCACTCATCTCCCAGGCTGTGGAGAGGGCGGCGCCAAGTGAAGCCGCTGTGCCTGGCTCAGCCTTCAGCTCTGGGCGGCAGTGATGGCTGTGGCTGAGCCCCTCAGTGCTACAGGGAGGCAACCAGCTTACACAGCACCTGTTATGAAAATAGGCAAACCTGGTTTCAATTTCAGCTTGCTCTTCACTAACCCTGGGCAAGGTCTTTAACCTCTCAGAGCCTCAACTTCCTCATCTGTAAAATGGGCACAGTCAGTGCCAAAGGCACAAGGCTCTTGGAGGGATTTTGAAAGATGAGAATGGAAAGCACCTAGTCAGTGTTTGGGCCATAGCAAGTACTCCCTAGGCCTATAACTCTAATTAAGAGATATAGCAAATATTCCCCTGTCCATAGTGGTACCTCTAGGGCCTTAATTTGGACTTAATTTGTCAATCTGGGTAGATAATGAAGACATGCATTGCAGGATTATTCTTTGTTTTCACAAATGTTTTGAGGTATTGTACCTACTGTGTGATATGCTGAAATGGGGGTGAGGAGAGGGGTGATGACAACTTGAATAGGGCATAGCCCCTCACTGAAAGAGCTTGCAATCTAGTTAGGGAGGCAGACATGGGAACCTTGAAGATTAACCAAGAAACCAAGGGAGCAGAGGCTGTGGATTGGCAGAGGGAACAGAAACTGGCTCTGCAGGGACCATGGGCGGCTTCCAGGGGGTGACATGTGCAGGCCTGGGGTGGGTGGTGATGTACGCCAAGGATTCCTGGTGTGGACCACAGAGAGCCTTGAGCCCCAGGGTTGTAACACCCCCTCCCCACCCAGCTGGAGCGCTTCATTTGCTGGCCTCACGCAAGCAGGTAGGGTGCCAGCTCAATGCTTATCGCGCTGTGAGGAGAAAATGTGCCTGTTTTTGCACAACCTCCTAGTCTCTAACTGACACAGACTGGCTGGATGCGGATGGTTTTCTCACTCACAGAATTCTTCATGCCACAAAAGGCTGTGCAACAATTTCATTCAAAGAGCAAGTCTCCTTGGTGTCGTTTTCTCTTTTTTTAAGGAAATCCACTTGGTGTGCAAGGTGTAGCAGATATCTGCATTGAACTCCTAGCCATAGTCTCTCTCTCTCTGTTTTTAAAGTTAAATTGTGGTAAAATACACATAAATACATTTTACCATCTTAAAGATTTTACCTTTTTGATACGGGGTCTCGCTCTGTTGCCCAAGTTGGATTGCAGTGGCGCAGTCATGGCTCACTGCTGCCTCGACCTTCTGGGCTAATGCGATTCTCCTTCCTCAGCCTCCAGAGTAGCTGGGACTACAGGCACCACGCCTGGCTAATTTTTGTATTTTTTCTAGAGATGAGGTTTTGCCATGTTTCCCAGGCTGGTCTCGAACTCCTAGGCTCAAGAGATCCTTGTACCTCAGTCTCCCAAAGTGCTGGGATTACAGGCCTGAGCCACCATACCTGGCCTTAACCATTTTTAAGTGTACAGTTCAGTGGCATTAAATATATTCACATTGTTGTGCAACCAATCTCCAGAACTTTCTCATCTTGCACAACTGAAACTCATCTAACAACTCCCCACTCCCTCTTCCCTCCAGACCCTGGCATCTGTCATTCTGTTTTCTGTCTCTAGGAGTTAAAGTACTCTAGGTGCCCCCTTCTAAGTGGAATGATACGGTATTTGACCTTTTTGTGACTGGCTTATTTCACTTAGCATATCATTTTCAAGTTTCGTCCATGTGTCAAAATTGATTTCATTTTTGCAGCTGAATAATATTCCATTGTACATATCTACCACATTTTGTTTATTCCATCATCTGTGATGGATACTTGAGTTGCTTCCACCTTTCGGCTATTGCAGTCATGCTGCAATGAACACAAGTATACAAATATCTGTCTGAGACCCTGCGTTCAGTTTTTCTGGGTGTATACCCAGAAGTGGAATTGCTGGCTTGTATGGTAATTCTGTTTTTAATTTATATGAGGAACCACCAGATTATTTCTGGCCGTAGACTCTTAGATAAGAGAGGAGCTTCAAAAATCGCATACTCCTGCTTATGGACAGGGAAGTCGGGGGCTGGCGATGGGCTCTTCAGCTGCCTCTCATGTGAGCTGGTGGCCCAGCCAAGGCCACTTTGTGTTTAGGGTTCTTAGTGCAGGCCTCTGGCACCTTTGAAGATGGCTGTGGGAACACCAAACTGAGGTGTGATGATTCTGCTTGTGATAAATGGAGTAGATGGGGACACAGGAACACAGAGAGGTGGAGCTTCCTGAATGTCACATAGCAGGCCACACGCAGCCTAGTGTGCTCCAGCTCCCCAGAACTCCAGGAACCCCTCCCATGCTGAGCTTTAGTTCAGGAGGCAGAGCCTTCCCCTCTGGGTCTGCAAAGCTCCAGCAGGCTGACAGGGGATGCCATAGGCCTCACTTTGCCTTCCTGTACAACTAGAGGAGACAGATGGTCTCTACGGGCCGTTGCAGTTTTGCTCTTCTTCACTGAGGAAGCCTCAGTTCCTAGGGCATGTTACCAGCCTCTTCTGGTGGAGAAACCAACAGCCCTTCAGTTGGACCATGGCTTCCCAAACTCCAGGATTCTGTCTGGTTTATGGGCAGGTAAACTGAGGCCCTGGGCACAAGGAGCACTGATAAGAGGGTGGCTGGGAACCCAGGGAGCCAGACTCCCTTCTCTCTTCCTCATCGCCATGACTGGTGGAGGCGGTGAGCCTTAACCCCTGCTGATCTGATGCCAATCCCTTCTAGGAACCTCCCCTAGGGGGTTAACACTCTAGGTACTGGCCCTCTAACTCCGAGGGTGGCCCTGTGACCTTAGGGTCAGCCTGCTGCCCCTGAACCTATTAAGGATACATGAGGGTCGACATGTAAGACCCAAAGGAGGCTGGGCCTATGATAAACCTACCCATCAGCCACCCCTCCCACTCTGGCTGGCAGGCACTGGGGAAGCATCAGGTGTGGCCAATATCATTTATTTATTACTGAGCTTTCAGGGAGCTGTTCCAGGCTCCTGCCCAGTGTGCTCTCCTTCTTCTTCCCTTGTTTCCTTACCCAGGCTGCTCCTCTCTGCCTCAGCCAGTCTGGTCCTGAGCTGCCCAAGCCACCTAGAAGGTGAACTCAGAGGGCAGGCTCGTCAGAGCCCCACTGAGGCACCAGGCTGGGATTAGCATGATTACCCCAGCATTCCAGGTAAGGAGACTGCCTCTCAGCGTGGGTGAGGGTCTTTCTCAAGGGCACACAGCTGGTGAGTGGCAGAGCCAAGACTTCATCCTTGTCAAGTTTATCAAATGACGTGCAGCACCCCCCAGCCCCCAGGGAGCTGTGCTGGGGAGCAGGCTGGAGGATTCAGGGTGGTCCTGCTTTGGAAGCCAGCGTTGCTCATGGATGATGGAGACTGCAGGTCTGGTCTGGGATTCTGGAACGGGCTCTGTTCATTGCTGGCTGTGTGGCCTTGGACCAAGCACTCGGCTTCTCTGAGCTGAGCTGCTGCTGCAGCATCCTCATGCTGGGAATCACAACCATGCTCGTGGCCCTGCCTTGTGAGTCTGCGAGCCCCATGCCATGACAGTGTGGGCCTGAAGAGCGCTTACTGTTGGTTACTGTTTTCTGCTATCATTAGAGCATGGGGACTTTCAGTGAAAGAGAGAAACCGAAGAGCCAGAACCTTGTGAAGGAAGGCCTGACCCTCATTCTGTGGATTACAGAAAAGTATGGCTCCTCCCACCTCCAGCCCCAGGAGCCTTGCCTGGGGGAACAGTCAGCCGGCCCCTCTTTCCCATCTGTCTTATTGTCATTGAGGTCAGAGCCAGAGAAACCTGAGGGACCTTCTTGTGTAGCCCCATACCTCCAGGTCCAGAGAAAGAAAGGGGCTGGCCCAGGGTCACACAGCCATCACTGGAGGGCAGCAGGTCTCTGCTGGCCAGTTTTGTGCCACTTGCCTGTGCTGCTGGCAGTGGTGGCATGAAGCCATGGCTCTGTGGAGAACTTGCAGACATTTCAGCTTCCTGCCTGAGCAAATGCTTGTATCAGGGGTCACTGGCAGGCAAAGTGAAGTGGGTGAGAAGAGAGCAGGAAGGGACCAAAGATGTTTCTGGAGGCCCAGAGAGTTGGCAAGCCCCAGGGATGGGAATTAGGGTGAATGGAGTACTATTCACCACCACATGCTCAGGAATGGGCTCAGTGCTGTGCCAGGATTAGAGGGTTCAGGTCGTGGCGACGCAATTATTCCAACCATCTGGTAGCATTTGAGGTTTTACCCCAACCCAGCTCATGCTTTCCATTTTCTAGTTGAGAAAACTGAGGTTAAATGGCTCTTGTGAGCACACTGCTTTGATTATGCTTGGAACTCTGCTAGAATCCACCCCTCTCCGGCCCCGTGTTACCTCCCACCTGTACTTTCAGCAGACCCACCACCAGGATGCAGGTTTGGCCTGGCTCTGGCTGCCATCTGGTTCCTGCCACTCTCCCAGGTAGGGGCTGTGACTGTGCTTTCTCCAGTTTCCCCTTGCCCTCTTGGCTCTGGTCAGAGCCTGGCCACACTGGACACACTAGGCTGGCCCCTGGTGAGTGGTGACATCCCACTTAGCACATTGTCATGCCACCCCCGGGGCTGCATCAGCAGCTGCCTGGCTGAATAATTCATCAGGCCTTGTTTACTCTTCCCTTCCTGGCTGTTAGTGGCTCTCCAAACCCCAGCACAGCCCCTCCCAGGTCCAGCTGCCCTGGCCTCCACCCTGCTCTCCAATTTAGCCATCAGAAAGCTGCTCCAGGACTGGGCCATGCACATTGGCCATGAATTATTCAGGCCTCATTTGGCTGGGGCCAGGGTGGATATTGGGGCTGGAGGAGAGTTTGGGCCACGCGGTCTGTGCCATTTGGAGGGCACGTGGAGGAAGCATGTGGAACACAGAGTGGTCTCTGTCTCCATCCTCATCCAAGTGGATACCCACGTCCTGCTGGATCCAGAGTCATCTGCCCATTGTGAGCCCAGGGGAGGAGAGGATGCCTCGGGGTGAGGGCTCCCAACCTTGAAGCGCAGAGACCTGCACACAGCACACCATTGGTGCTCAGGACTGAGGGCTGATTGGCAGGCTGGCCTACATCAATCAACAAGAGGATAACACATTACATATAAGGGGCGGAAGACACGGCTCTGGAATCAGACTGCTTAGGTATAAATCCTGACCCTTCTACTTTCCAGTTGACTAAGCTTGGGCAAGTTACTTAATCTTCCTGTGCTGAAGTTTTTTCATCTGTAAGATGGAGAGCGATAGCTTCCACCTCACGGGGCTGCTGTGCACAGAGCAATCGAGATCAGACGTCTACAGTGCTGGTGGAGTGAGCGCCCAACCTCCAGACCACACTGGATTGTTATTGCTTGGTTGGTTGTTTGCCTTTCTCATCGTCCCGAGAGCTTTTTAAAGAAGGTACTGAGTCACATTTTTCTGGGTGCCTCCAAGAACTAGTACTGAGGTGGCTCCTAGTAGATGCCTGGTAAACGTTTGTTGAATGAATGAATAAATGAATGAGTGAGGAATTGCTCTCCAGAGATGCAATGGGCTGATTTATGAGGCAGTGAGTAAGCTGCTTATTGCTGTGAGTGTTCTACTGGATCACAATTCACACGAAAGTCCATAGCAAGGATTGATGCACTGGCTCGAAAGATGGTCTTTAAAGCCTCCTCCTCCATCGTTAAGCTGCTGTGGTTCCAGGATTCAATGAATAAATATGGGTTGTAGGAGTCGGTGGTGGCAGTGGGATGAGGATGACAATGATGAAAACAAGGTTGATGATAAAGAGGATAAGTCCTTTGACTTGAGATTGGGGAGGCAGAGAGGAGAAACAGCTGACTCATCAGACTAGCCCATCAGACGCTGTGCTCAAGGACAAGGAAATATGGCTTTTCTCTCTGTATTCCTGGTGCCCGGCACAGAGTAGGCACAAAATGGTAGTGCACTGAATGAATGAGTGTTCCTTAGTCCTTAGGTAATCAGGTGATCTGAGGACTTGCCCCTTCCCATCCCAATACACAAATTCCTCAGGCTGCCCTGAGCCATCTTCTATGGTCCTTCTGCCTCATCCTTTGCCTCAGTTTCTAGTGGGTCACATTAGTTGCTTCTCTTTCCCTGGTAACATTATCCAAACTGGCTATTTCTGGCACCCCTGCAAGAAGAGGGCAGGTGGGGCGGGCCTGCCTGGTGGGACCTCTGACCATCAGGTTTCTGGGAAACACAGGCTATGCCCACACTACAGAGCATCGATAAGCTATTTGGATGTTTCTCTTGCTTTCGGAAAGACAGCTTCCAAGATTCAAGGGCAGGTGCTGCTGGTCTTTTTTTGGAGGTGCTAATTAATAATTTAACTTCATCTAATGATAATTTTATCCTGTTGCAGTTTGTGGATTTATGATTATCTCATCCATCCGGTGCCTAGTGCCCCGCATGGAGAGTGTCTCTGCTGTCTGCCAGAATCTGCTACTAGTGGAATTTCCCCACCGGGAGAAGGACCTAGGAAAAGGGATGGTCATAGAAGGTCTCCCAAACACATTTCCTTGGGAGGGCTCCTGTAGTCTTCAAGGTTGATGGCTCTCTGGAATCTCTCAAGGGCTGTTTTGCCTGGAAGCAGGAGGATGGAGCCAGAGACCTATCAGCTGTGGTCATCTCAATATCAGCAGAAATAGGTATAAAGAAGTCTCAGCCAGGTGCAGTGGCTGGCGCCTGTAATCCCAGCACTTTGGGAGGCTGCGGTAGGTAGATCACTTGAGCCCAGGAGTTTGAGACCAGCCTAGGCAGGAGGCGAGACCCTGTCTCTACAAAAAATACAAAAATTAGCCAGGCATAGTGGTGTGTGCCCGTAGTTTGAGTTACACAGGAGGCTGAGGTGGGAGGATTGCTTGAGCCCAGGAGGTCAAGGCTGCAGTGAGCTGTATCTGTACCACTGCATGCCAGCCTGGGTAACAGAGAGAGACCCTGTCAAAAAAAAAAAAAAAAAAAAGCCAGTGTCACAGACTATCACAGCAGGAAGAGCCCCAAGAGAACATCACATCTGGTCCCTCCCACCACAGTCAAGGAAACCGAGGCTAGAGTCAGGAAGGGGCTAGCTAGCTGAGGTTCTGTGGCAGCAGTCACAACACCTGTTTGAACCCAGGTCCCTTCCTTCCAGCTATGCCCTGCTGTTCTCCAATATACACCTCTCTGCCCCAGCTGACCAACCTTCTTTCCCTGGCCACTTGGTGAGAAGTGGTCCAGGTACCTTTTGAATGGAGGTGGGGTGGGCACTCAGGACCACTCCTATGTTTGGTGACCACAGCTCCCTGACTGCCTTTCCTCCTGGCAGGGAAGAGTCAATATGCCGAAAGAGGTGGGTGGGCATGGCTGAAAATCCCTCCTGAAGGTGTGCAAAACCTGTTCATAGCCTCATGTTCTCTCTATCAGGTGAGTGATATTTGTACCCCTATTGTCCAGAAATGGGGTGACCTAGTTAGAGTCAACTGGCTTCGAAAGGCAGCAAAACTAAGACCAGACATTAAAGGAACAGTAGGATTTAGCTGAGGAAATGAAGAAAAAACTTTCCAGACAGAGAAACTACAAGGAGAAATGCTCCAGACTTAAAACTGTAGGCTATGACCACTTAGGTGAGACCCTTGGCCTTAGAGACTTCAGTTTAGTCTCTTGCCATACTAGGAGAGTGCTTGAGGAGGATGCTAGAGGCAGTGTCTGCACCAAGGCTGAGCGTAGGGTTCTGCGTGGTCACTTCTGACTGCTGGACTGGACGAGGGAGCAGGGGAGACTGCTAAGCTCCTCCCTTCGGTCCACCTGGGTTCTTGGTGTCTCCTCCCTCCCTCCACACAAAGCTGGGCTGTTGACCAGGCCCCAGGTTGGTCTCAGCCCATGCTAATGAGATGCTAATGCTTAAAACTAGACTGACTGTGGCCTTCAAGTGTTTGGGGACCCTCTTGACAGCTGGAAAAGCCCCCCAGCTACTCTGGGCAGCTTGAGCTCTAAGCTGGGATGTTTCCCCAGCAACTGGTGCCTGTCACTTCTCATTACAGCTCATGCCCACGGTACCTGCCAAGGGGCCGTGGGGCAGAACTAGCCATGTTCTCTCTCAGAGACCTCAGGGAGACTGGCGCCTGGTCTGACAGGCTCCCTGGGGACTTAGGAGGTTTCGCCGGTACCGGGATCAGGTTTTGCCCATTCGGGATCCCCTTTGCTGCAGTGTGTAGTGCAAGATCCCGCAAAGACCCTCAGGTTCAGAACAACATGGTGATCTTTGTTTTGACTTCTCTAACCCAGGGCCTATGACAGTTTGTGTTCAGATGAATCTGCATTGTGACACAATGGATGCTTAGCATTCAAGAACCTTAGAAGGTCACTGCTAAATGAGTCTTTTCTGATCAGAGAATGCAGGGCTTTTTTTTATTATTAATTTTTTTGTTTGCCTTAAAAATTGTCCAAACAAGATTTGTGCAAAACTAAACAATTTTTTAAAAGGACTTACAATAAAAAAGCATCGTCTTTCTCCCAACCCTTCCTCCTGCTACTCTTGCTCTTTTGAGACAACTCATTTTTAACCCTTTTAGCTGCTTCTTTTGCTTTGTGTGTTCATATTTCTAAATAATATGCATATGCTGCTATTTCTGCTTCATCAGTTTTAGACATCCTCTATTGATTTCCTGCTACAGTAGACAAAGATTTTGCTTTGTCACTCACCTTTCTGTCCCCTTCCTCTTTGTATAGTCCTATTGCAACTTTTAGTCAAATTGAGAACATTATTATAAATATATAAATGGGGCTCACTCTAGAGTCAAGCAATGGGCTAGGATTATATTTTCTTTCCCATACATTCCACCCGTCAGTGTGGGGGACATGGTGCCTGTTGAATATCTACTTGTTCCCTGACATTTCTCAGCTTCCCTTCTAGTTAGGTTAGGGCCATGTGACTAGAGTGATCCTGTTAGATTGAGGCAGTTAAGAGCCTGTGTGGCTCTTCCATCTTTCTCTTCCCTAGCAAGGAGCTTGTAGAGGTTGTGGGCTCCATGTGGCACAAATACAAAAGGAAGGACTGACTCCTTATCAGAATGTGACACAAACGAGAAATAAACATCGATATCTATTGTGACATCTAGCACAACTATCCTGATAAATATACCCAGAGGTAATAATTGCTCCATATTTTCAATTGCATTGTTTTCTTAAATGATTCCAAATGTTGCATTACATCTGCCATACCATTATTATTAGAATTATATTTTCATAAGTTTTGTCTTCCATCATATCATGTATCAATCTCTCCTCTTTCCCTGGAGTCTTCCATCCTGGAGCTCTGAATTTCTTGTTTCAATCTGGCCTGTTACTCTCTACGCCTGCTGCAAGCTTACATCCTGGGAGTTGCCTCTGCTTCTCTACTGTGTTGAATCCCCTGGATTCTATATTCTTGGTTTACTTCTCACTTTTGCTGGAGCATATCCTCTAGTACTCTGCAAAGTAAATTTTTCTGAATCCTTACACAATCAAAAACATACTTATAGTCTCAACTTATGTTTTAATCATGTGTTTAGGTATAGAGTTTTATCTTGAGAATAGTTTTCCCCAAGAATTTAGAAGGCAGGGTTTCACTGTTGTCCAGTATCCAGTGTTGCACTTAACAAGTCCTACAACCATCTGATTCATATTCCTTTGTATGAAACACATTACCTTCCTTTCTAGAAGCTTTTAGAATCATATCTATGTCTCTATGTTCTGAAAATTTACAATAATCTGTTTTGAAGTGGATTTATTTTGTTTTGGTCACTTGATAGGCCCTTTAATTTGGAGGTTCATATTTTTAGTGCTAGGAAACTAACTCGAATTATTTCTTTGATAATTCCATTTGTTGTATTTTCTCTGTTAATGGGGGACCAGTTCCTGGATTGATACTTGCATGAGTTAACCATGGCTACAATAATGCTATATAACAAACCATCCCCAAACTCAGTGGCTTAAGACATGAATACTTATACTCACAGATCTGTGGTTGCGTGAGGGACACTGATTTAGGCTGAACGTGGTTGGATGGCATTGCTAGAGTTGACTGGGCTTACCCACACATCTGTGAGCAGACTAGGGGATGGCTGATCTAGGGTAGGATTGGCTGGGGGAGTTTAACTATGCTCTAAATAGCTCACAGCCTCCTCATGGGACCAGTGAGCTAGCCCAGGGATGTTCTTCTCAGGGAGGTAACCGAGTAGAAAGAGTGAAGGCTCAACGATACAGCCTTTAGTCACATCCCATCCACTAACATCCAATGGCCCAAAGCAAATCAGATGACGGAAACCCGAAGTCAAGGGGCCTCTTTAATGAAAGGAGCTGCAAGGTCACTTGGCAAAAGGTTTGGATATTGCGATGAGTAAAGGAGAATCAGGGCAGTCAATGCAATCTACCAAATCCTCTAAAGCTACCCAAATCTTTTAAATCATATATTGTTTCTTATTTTTTCCATGTCTGTGCCACTTTGATCTACTTCATGGATTTCTTTGACACTATTTTACAATATTTGTTGTGTATTTTATTTCACATTTTTACTTTCAGTTTTCTAGAGCTCTTTCGCTTTCAGTTTTCCTTCTCCTTAGCATTCTATTCCCATTTTATGAATGCAACATCTTTTCTCTCTTTTAGAATATTTATTAGAGATTTTCTGTAAGTCTTAATTTTGGGGGGCATTATCTCTTTTTTTCCCTTGAGTCCTCCACTCACCTTTGTTGTCCTTACTCGCTGTCTTGGTGGTATAACATATAGTATGGTGGTCTTAAGTAGGAGGCAGGACTTGACTCTGGAGGCGTGGCTCAGACACCAGACCAAATTGAAGACTAGCTAAAACAGGGGTGGAGCAGAGGCATCTCTCCATAAGACACACCCACCAGTGTGCCCCGTTAATTTACTATTGCCATGCAACACCTGGAAGTTACAACCCCTGCCCATGGCAATAACCTGATGACCTGGAAGTTACCACCCCTTTTCTAGAAATTTCTGCATAATCTGCTTCGTAATGTGCCTATAATAAAAAGTGGACTGTAAATATGACTGGAGCCCTTCCTCTGAGCTTCTACTCTGGGCACACTGCCCATGGGGTCACTCTGCTCGGCAAGGAGCAGTACCTCTGCGGCTGCTGTACATGGCCACTTCAGTAAAAGCTGCTGCCCAACACCATTGACTCACCCTTGAATTATTTCCTGGGTGAAGCCAAGAACTCTTCCGACCTAAGCCCCAATTTCGGGGCTCACCTACTTGGAGGCAGCGTGCATAGGCATGGAGCTCAGTTCTGTGGCAACTGTACTTGGGCTTGGCTTCTTGCTTCTTCGAAGTACTCATCTGTAAAATGGGAACAAAATAGGAACCTACTTCACAGATTTGTTGGGAGAATTAGAAAAGTTACTACATGGAAAATGCCTGGAAGCATCCCCAGCAGACATCTAAAATATCTCTTCTTAGATAAATGAGTGGTTCTGAAAAGCTGATTGGAAGTTCTGTGTTTAGCAGTGAAACTTGTGGAAAGGTGGGCTTCGGGGTAGACTGCTGGCTGGGGAGCCTGAGCCTGCCATTGAAGAGAATACTGGCATTTTAAGCTTTTTCCCCACCCCTGCTCATCACAATTTCTCCCCCAGTATAAATGGCAGTGAACAATTCTATGACGCAGGAGCGCCCAAGGCTCCCACTGATTTCTGTTCAGACTTCCACTTCATCCTCATTTCCAGCTCCAGGTGTCATTCTCACCTCTCTGCACCTGGTGTCTTCAAGGCCTGAACCGCTACAGGGTTTGCTATTATTTTAGGGGCTTCTAGGAGAGAAAGTAGATAAAGCCATCTTTAACTAGAAGTCAGAGCTGCATTTTTAAACTGTTTTAGTTGCAGAACCTCCAGGTCAAAGGAAACTTTCTGTGATAGCCAGCGTGTAAAGCCAAGGAAAGCAGAGCTGCCTGGGCTGGAGGGGATGAGGCCTACAGAACCCTGCCTGCTACCTCTCAACCCTCACCAGCTTCTCTCTGAGACACTGGCTGCCAGAACTCAGTATGAAAACCATGGAGACACAACAATCCCTGCCCTCATTTTACAAATGATGAAGCCCAGGCTAAGAGAAGAAAAAATATGGAATTTGGCCTTTAACCCCCAGTTCAAAGCTCTCTTTTTCACACTTTGTTGCTTCTAAATAGAGAATGTATGGTGGCTGATATCTATTAGACGGCTCTCAAAAAGTTAAGGATAATCCCCCCTCTCCCCTCAGCAAACCCCTTCTGGGTCCACTGTCTCTGATTCTATCTTGACATTCTATTTTCATCCCTGCCACTTCCAGGGATAATAACAAGGGGCACATAAATGCTATCTGCTGGGTAAAGTAGCTCTACCCTTTATTAGCCATAAAATGTTCTCTTCCCATCCTTTGGACCAGAGCAGCCCCTGTAACCTAAGCTCTCACTAGTCCCCTTCAGGATTCCAGTGTCCCACTCAGCAGGGCCACTGACTGTGCCCCTACATTGAAAAAGACTCCCAGGCTGTGGATTCTACCAAGCGGCCAGGGTGGAGAACACACCCATTCTCCCATTTCTCTGTCTCTTCAGGGCAAAATTCTGTCTTCTTTCAAGGTTCAGCATAAATGCCACCTTGACAGAGTCTTGCCTTGAGTAAGTTACTTCATCTCTGGAGTCTCATTTATTCATCTGTAAAATGAGCAGCATGGGGGCTGACTTACTGGGTTTTGGGGAAGAATAAATATGCTAACGTACAAGTTGGCACAGAGCTGGGCACCTGCAAAAAATGACTCAGTAAGTATTAGCTATTATCATTGTGTGCCCGTCCATTGTAAAATGTCCCATTCTGTCTTTTGGTGTATGTCTAATTTCTCCACTAGTTGAATGGGTATTAGTCTTGACTGTGCATTAGAATCACCAGATGGGGCGGGGAGGGGAGATTTTAATAAACATGGATGCCTGAGCCCCACTCCAGATCAAATGACTATGAATCTCAGGGGATTGGGCCCGGGCATTTTAAAAGCTTTCCAGGCTATGGATTCTAATGGATAACCAGGATGGAGAATGCTGAGCTGGACCATGAGCTGCCTGAGAGCAAAAGTTAGGCACTGCCTGTTTTTGTTTCATACATAGCACCTTGCATCTAGCATCCCATAACTGCTGAATGAATGAATAAATGAACAAGTGTTAGACATAAAGCAGAAACTGGAATGAGAAGGTCTTTGTGGGTATAGGTTTTTTTGCATTCAGGCTAACTGGGACCAGATCTGTTTGGCTGGACTGTTATTAGGAGCACAGCAGGGGCTTCTTGGAGAGCTGTGTGTGCCTG
This sequence comes from Plecturocebus donacophilus, assembly GCA_004027715.1. Taxonomy (NCBI): domain Eukaryota; kingdom Metazoa; phylum Chordata; class Mammalia; order Primates; family Pitheciidae; genus Plecturocebus; species Plecturocebus donacophilus. The sequence continues at coordinate 32,899 of PVKP010012707.1, read as the reverse complement.
AGAGTGGGGCTCTGCACCCCAGGCTGGGGAGTCACATCTATATATAGTCTGTGACTTACAAAGTGCTTTCACAGACCTGATAGCAATCCCATGGATAGGCACTATTCTTACTCTTACTCTTTGGACTGATGAGGAAACTGGCCAGAGTCATTATGAGTTGCCCAAGTCTCCCAGACAGAGGGCTGCAGAGCCAGGCATGGACCTGTGTCCCTGGACACATGATCCTGTGCTTGGTCGGTCTTTTTGGAATGAAGCTTACAGCTGCCTTTGCTGGCTTCCAGGAGTGAAGTCATGCAGAAGGGAGGCAGGGAAGTGAGGAGTCTCCCTGAGAAGTTGGCTTCCAGACTCCAGTTCCTCTTGGGAAAATGTGGAAGAAATCCTGGGTGGAATTGCTGTGTGTGTGTGCATGTGCTACTGTGTGCCACTGCCTATGTAACTGTGCTTGTGAACTTCCTGCTGCCTGTGTGTAGCACGTGTGGCTTAGCATGTGCACCTGCCATGGTGCTGTGTACTGCTGTTTGCCAGTCTGTGTGATTCATGTGTGTTGTGACTAATTTGCACATGCATGTTGTATGTGTGCTGTGAGTTTAGAAGCCTCTTGAGCTCCTCTAAGCTGCTTCTCTAGCCAGGAGGTCCCCAGCCCAGCTGGCAGTCCAAGGGTTATCATTATTGTGGCTGTCCCTCCTTAGGAAATAACCCAGAGGAGAATGACCCCTCTCAAGGCCTGGGTCCCGCTCCTCTCTCTGTCCAGCAACCCACATCTTCCCTCTCCTTGGCCCCACTGCCCTCACCATGTTGGCTTCTTGACAGAGAAGAAGAAGGCAAAGTGTAAAGAGGCTGCCCATGGCTTTCCCAGCCCCGTGCCCCGCCTCACTGCCTTGCGCCTGCTGAGCCTTCCCGTCTGCCAGGCTTGGCTTCGGCAGGAAATTTCCCTGGGCACCATTACTCCCGACTGTGTGTTAATTGCTTAGTCTCCAGGCTCCCCATCCACCTCAGAACTGAGGGATGGGGTCACCTTGACATATAACTTTACCCCTGTTTGAATAATAAGAATAAGAGGCAGCCAGGGGCCAGGGGAGCAGGTTGACAGGTTGCCTAAGCCAGGGCTGTGGCCACCACAAAGAAGACAATGGGTATCAGGGGCTGAAATACACAAATCTGGCCCTCATGCCCAACTCCTTTCCTCCCTCCTCCAATCTAAACGCACTCATTTCAGGGGTTGGAGGTCTTTGAAGGGAGATGACTTACCTGGTTGCCCAGACATCTGTAGGTGATGTGCCAAGCCTGTTTCAAGCCAGGGGAACAGTTCTTTTCAGGAGACAGCATGAGGTGAGGGGTGGTAGCCCAGAGCAGTGTAGACTCACCTGTTTGGAGACAGGAGAACGGCTTAGGTGAGCCAAGCTCTTTCCTCATTTTACTCTCATTAGTGACATCACACTAGCCCCTCTTCTGGCCCTTCCCATGAGTGAGACTATCTTCTTTTCCCTAATTCTTACTCCCCTACCCACACACCCCCAAGGCTTTCCTCCTTAGGTCTTGGGTCTAATGGCTGCTTAAAGCTTCCTGGAAATCTTTCATTGTGCGGAGAGTAGACTGAGGCTCAAGACCAGAATTATTTCTTTCAAGGGCACAAGAGTCTTAAATTCTAGTCCCAGGCCCTGTGATCCTGATACTGTTTGACCTGGGTACATCATTGCTGCCCTCTGTATTTTGGTTTCTTTACCAAAAAAAGAATCAAAGACCTTACAGGCAGCTCCATGCTTTACCACAGGGCATCACAGTGGGGTTCCTGAATGCTCCTGTGCATGGATCCAGCCCCCTGGGGCATCCAGCCACACAATCAAAGGGGCTCTTCCAAGAGGGGTCCTGGTAGTGATGGAGGACCATGGTGGGGGTAGCAAGTAGCTTCTTGACCTTCCTCTCTAAGGACAAGCCAGATGGCCAGTGATTAGAGGACTGGATTAACAGAGACAGAACTTACCAGGAGTGAGGAGACCCGTCCAGGACAGGACAGGGTCCACCAGACTGTGAGTTCCTGAGGGCATGTCTGGTTCATCTCTCCAGTTCTTCATATTCTGTTTCCTTATCCGAGGAATGGAGCCATCCGTCCATTCAGGATGAGCATCCGAGATGATGCTCAGAAAATATTTGTTAAAGAAATGGATAATTGAATGGAGAAGAGAAGATCAAGTGTGTGAGATAACAAACTAAGGAAAGAAGACATCTTGGATTACTGGACCAAATGGAAGAAAAAAAGAAGAATTAGGAGGAGATGACAAGTTAGATTAAGGCTGTGTTGTGCTATAGTGACAAACATGTCCCAGAGCTCAGTAGCTGAACACAGCAAAGGTTTATTTCTCATTTATGCTACACGTCTATGTGAGTTGGCAGGGAAACTGCTCATTGTGCTCACTCAAGCATGTAAGTCGATTGAGCATTGAACACTGCTAGTCACTGTGTTAGACAGAGGAGGGTCTCACTCTCTACTCTAGCCATTATCCCAGAAGTTATACTTTTATTCATACTCCATTGGCCAGAACTAGTCACATGGATACTTTTATTCACAATTCTTTGGCCAGAACTAGTCACAAAGTTACTTTTGCTACAATCTATTGGCTATAACTAGTCACATGATTACTCTTACTTACAATCATTTTGCCAGAACTAGTCACATGATACTGCCAATAATAAAAAGACCAGGCAAAGTAATTCTACCAAATGTGTAGAAGGCAGAAATGGAGATGCTTGGTAAATAGCATTAATGAGTAATTGAAGAATTAGCCCTGCAGAGCTAGAAGGGGAGGGGTGCAGCTGACATTCCAGATCTTTACCCACCCACATGCTAGAGTTCCAAGCCTATGGGTTGTGGTTTGTTAAGATCTTAAAGTCATAAGCTGGCCCTGGAAGCTAACGGGGTAAGGCAGGCTGCACATGAATTGACTGCCAACTATAGACCAGGCTATTATGAACACTGGAAATATAAGATAGATACAGCCTCTACCCTGATGGAGCCAACAATTAGATAAGAAATACATTAAAGCATGAAATAGCGCGAGGATCTGATATCCTAGAATCCTGTTGGAAATGGACCAGCTGAAGAAAGGAGACAGTATGGCTTATAGCTACGCTTGGTGGTTGCTATATTTTCTCCTATTGTCTCAAGATTTAGACTACCCATAAGTAGTCACAGGCCAGAACAATTACATGGCTTCTGGTTCCTGCCTCTACCTCTGTCCACACCTCTCCAAGATTAGGAGCCTTTGTAAACTAAGATACTCCTGAGAGAGAAACAAAGACTCACACCAAGTCTTAAAAGCACATTCATGTTGTCCCAGTTATGTGCTCTTATTAATGGAACTGCTTCATTCTGATTACATTTCTATGGACATACTCCTGGTGATATGCTAGACTTGTTCTGAGCTCCCCAATTCAATTGATAAAAGACAAAAATGAAAGACAGAGTGGGAGAAAGATAGAGAAGGAAGAAAGGGAGGCTGGGTGGGGAGGAGGGAGGGAAGGAGGGAAGATTGGGCTTTCATTTCGGCAAGGTGGTTTTCCTTTCCAATCATCTGGAGGGCAATTCCTCCCTCACTGATACAGTTTGGCTGTTTCCTCATCCAAATCTCATCTTGAATTGTAATCCCCATAATTCCCATATATCATGGGAGAGATCCAGTGGGAGGTAATTAAATTATGGGGGGTGGTTTCTCTCATGCTGTTCTTGTGATTGTGAGTTCTCATGAGATCTGATGGCCTTATAAGCACCTGGCATTTCCCCTGCTGACACTCATTGCGTCTCCTGCTGACCTGTGAAGAGATGCTTTTTGCCATGATCGTAAGTTTCCTGAGGCCTCCCCAGCCATGTGGAACTGTGAGTCAATTAAAACTCTCTTCTTTATAAATTATCCAGCCTCAAGTATTTTTTCATAGCAGCACAAGAAGACTAACATAGTCACCAAATTTTGGCTTTGTGCAATTTGGCTTGAATTAGGGAAATCAAAGGATCTATAGTAGTAAGACTTGAGTGAATACCAAATCTGCCAATATCAGAAGAAGAGAAGAGGAAAAATTACACATATAAGCTCACTTAGGAGCTACAACTTCACTAAAGAACTGTAGCTGTCAGTGGTTGAATCCTTTGTGGCTCCTTTTTGCCCTCAGAATAAAATCTAAATTTCTGAGCTTGGATTAAAAGACCTTTATGACATCAGCCTGTCTTTTCCTTGAGCTTCCCCTCCCCTTTGACATCTACCTGCACTCCACACTCTAGTTCTAGGCTGCATACCCTGCACGGTCTCAAACATGGTTCATGCCTCAGTGCCTTTGAATTCACCGCTTCCTCTACCTGGAGTGTCCTCCCAGTCACCTACTTGGCAAATTCTCCTCATCCTTGTGTCTGTGGATCAAGCATCTTTGGTCTTCTTTAAGCCACTACTCTCTTGTACAAACTTCTATTACAGTATCACTCTGATTGACAATTGTTTCCATGAATATCTCTCCAGTTAAGCTGTAGAATTCTTGAGGGCAGTGATTGTTTCTTATTCCTTTTTTTTTCTGTTGTGCTCATTATAAGGCTTGGCATACAGCAAGGGTTCAGTATATGTAATAAAATGAGTGAATAAATGAATGAGTTGGGAGGAATGTAAAGGGTTACCTATTGTAGACTCCCTCTCAAAACAATAATTTTCCCTCTATCGGGGTCAACAAATTATGGCTGTGGACCAAATCTGACCAGATGCCTGCTTACAGGAAGAAAGTTTTATTGGAACACAGCCAAATCCATGTGTCTATTGCTTTCAGCTGCTTTTGCACTACAGCAACAGAGTTGAGTAGTTGGGATCCTATGGCCCTCAAAGCCATTTCTGATTTGGCCCTTTACCTACCACTGCTTTATAGCATTGGCTTTTAATCTTTTTTGGACCAGAGACCCCTTTGAGACTTTGATAAAAGCTTTGAGATTGAATATACGTGCATACACAGAATATGTTGTATTCAATTTCATTAAAATAGATGACTCCTTGAAGCCCATTCATCAATCCCCTAGGGATTCACAGATACTAGGTTAAAAATTCTGTTGCCCAAGGTGAGTGAGGCTAGAGCTGAGAAAGTGATGGAAGTGTGGTCCAGAGGTGGCTGGGGAAGTGAAGAGGGGTAAAAGTTATATCTCTTAAAAATAAAAAATAAATAAGTAAAAAAGCATTCCCTAAAGTATTCCTGACACCTTGCATGTGGCATCTCAGTCGCAAGGAACTCACTACTATGTGTTATGTTGCTTGGTTGCAGGAAAGCCCTGCTTGTGGGGAAAATCTGTCCTCACACTCACCTGAACTCTGTATCCTTACAATTTGAACCCATTGGTCCTCCTGGATGTTGAGACTATGGCCCAATGGGCATAATCCCATCTCCGCAGCCAATGCAGAGAGGCTAGAAAAAAACAGAAGGCAGGAGAGAACGTGGCTACCCTCATCTTCCAAAGGAGAGGCATGAAGGGGAGGGGGGGAGGGAAGGGAGCTTGGGAGCTTGAGACCATTACGGTTGATCATATCCAGTTTTGCTTTCTTAAAAACAAGGGCTGGTAGAGCATGTGTGCATGGGAGAGCTAATGAAGTCATGAGCAATAGGAGGCGTTAGGCCTCTGGGAAGCAAATTGTGGGCCAAACGAGCTCATATTTTAGCAGAATTATTAAATTAGCAGATGAAGGGAACACATTAGACATTATGAATCTTGCTTTTAGCAGAGCCCTTGATAGAGGGTTGTGCAGATGCTTGCTAAATTCATTCCATTTGGGTTGGAGGGAAGCTGGAATCTCCGGGGTCCCCAGTAGAAGCCAGTACTCCTGGAAGGGACAAGGGGGTGATGTTAAGTGTGTATCTGGGTCAGGGATTGTTTGGGGGCTTTATTCAATCCCCACAACACTCAGCAAAGAAGAAGTTATTGTTCCTATTTCAGAAGGGAAGATGCACTCAGAGGGGAAGTACCTCATCTCAGGTCACACTGGGCCAGTGGCTGAGCTCATGTTTGGAGCCAGGTCTGCCTTAGTCCAAATCCAGTGCTCTTTCCCCGACAGGAAGACACACCTCCCTGCTGGGAGCTCGTGGGATGACTTGGACATGGAGCAAAGCTGGAGACTGGGACAAGAGAGATAGGTGAGGCAAGAGCTGGGGTCAGGCAGAGTGGGCTGAAAGCCTTAGGTAGGGCTTAGTCAAGGCAAGAAAGGCAGCTGGGTCCCCAGGGGCAGGGCTGATTCTAAATTCTGCATTTCAGGAAGGTGCAGCCAATGGGCGGGTGCTCAGAAAAGGGGAAGTGAATGGAATCCACATCCTATGGGGAAGGATTGTGTGAACAAACAGGACTGTCTCTTGTCAAAATATTCAGAGGTCTGTCCTGGAGGGTGCTAGAGACTGCTGCGGCCCAAGAGGGTTGAATGGGCCGTCTGATGCCTTACGAGGAGGCTAAGAGAGTTTTGCTGGGAGGTATTCAGCCTTATAGGAAGTGAGCTACCCATCCTTGAAGATGTTCCAGGAGCACACACGGAATGGGAGGACAGTCTGACCCTAAAGCCACTCTCTATACTACAATATTCTACCTTTTGAAGTCAGACATGAGAAAGAATGTTCCAACAGCAAAGCTTTCCACAGCGGCCTGCAGGTGTTTGGGAGTAGAGCAGGAGAATCTGTATCTCTGAGATCTAGTGACCAACTATGTGCTTGCACACAAAAGGGATGGACTCAATGGCTCCCAGAGGCTCCCCTAGCCTGAGGATTGCTTGCATGCAGAGGGTGATTGATAGGCCTTCCTGAATCCTCCTGGCATGGTGTGGGAGGTTTGGGAGCTTCACTTCCAGGGAAACTTCTCTAGCAGTGAGATCCAGACCTACCATAAATAGGAGAAAAGAGAGAAGGCAATGGGGGAGGTGACAGAGAAAGGACAGTGGTCGAACCCAGCTACCTTTAAACCTTTTCTGAGGTTGTACTGTGTGCCAGAATCTAACACAGACGGGAAATGAGCTATGGGAAGCCTGTAGGGCAGCGGGCAAGGTGAGGTATGGTCACCGCTCCCTCAGACAGGCTGATCATAGCCGTGGGTCCCAAAAGAGGACAGATGAGGTGATGGGCTTGCTCAGAGCCATGAGAGATCACCTCTACCTGGGGCATGTCTGAGCGTGTCCCCAAAGCAGTGGTCTTCATAATCCTGCAGGGGATTTGGCCATAGGGAGCCAGAGGAGGAGCACCAGCGTCATGGTGAGAGGTGAGTGGTGGGGAGTAGTGGGAATGTCCAGGAAGGTGGAGGGGCCAGATTTCACAGGGCTCTGCATGCCAGGCTGGGTTCCATGTTGGAGCCAGTAGGTGCCCTTGAATGGCCTCTTTCTGTATTAGAAAGCAAGAGTTCCATGTCAGAGAAGAGCAAGATCAGAATCATATTTTAGGAGCATGAATGTGACTCCCATGTGGAGGCTGGGATGCAGTGCATGAGACTGAAGCCAGGAGGCCAGTGAGGGGTTCCTTGCAGAAATGCAGGGATACTGGCAGCCTCAGTTTGATAGCTTAAAGCAGCTGGTTAGGAGCAAAATATTCTCCATGTGTGCACGTGTGTGCACACCTTCAAGTGAATGTGTGTTTCTTCAGGTGTACACTTTTGGGTGCCAGCATGTTTGTATGTGTCTGTTTGTGAATGTGCCTCTGGGTGTGTGATGTCTATCTTGCTATGAAGTGGCGTGGACACCTGCCCCAGGAATTGTGAGACAAATTCTGCACATGTGAGTGTGTGTATGTGTAAGTGGGAGTGTGTGCCATCCCCGGCTCTCCAGGGAGCCCAAATCCTGCTCTCAGGCTGCAGTGACAAATCAGGCAGACGAATCTTGCCACAGCTCCCATCACCTAATTCCATCTGTGCATCTTCTGCCACCACTCCTTGTCATGGGCTAGATTCTCTACATAGGACACTGTCAGATGGGTTGCCTGCATCTCATGAGGGCCTCCCCATCCCCACACTGTGCCCACAACCATCTTCTACCCCTACCTTTGTGCTCCTGGATTACACAATAACTGCCTTGACTGGGAGGTGCAATGCCAATCCTTTCTAGTTGTTCCTTCAGCAGAGAGAGGTGAGGGTGCTGTGGGTAGGCCTCTGGTACTGGATGCAGGACAGAAGAGGGCCTCTCTCCCTCTCCCCATCATCTCAAGGCTTACTCTACACTGTTTCAGCCAGGATTTCCCAAATGCTCAGACCAGGATCAGAGCCACAATGATCCTGCCATTTCTGACCTGAAACAAGGCTTATCCACACTTGCTTGGAAGGCAGCCTGGACGAGAGGAAGTGAGAGGCCTTTGTCAGCAGGGAGAGGGGCCTCAGACCACAGGGTCCTGGCCCTACCTTTGACTCACTAGGTGACCTGTGTTAGATCCTATTTTAGCTTTAGTTTTTGTGTGTGTGGTTTGGGCCAGGCTGTTTTGTCTGAAGCCTGGGATTGGAGGAAAATATTGGGACTGTCATCCATTGTGCTGAAGTGTGGAGTCCTGTGGCTGGACTTGGCTGGGCAAGTCCTTTATCAAGTCCTTTATTCTGGTAAATGTTAGCAGTTGGCTCCCTGCAAGCAGAAAGTCCTGATTTGTAGCTTTTGCCGATTTCTCTGGTGCAAATGCTCCCACCACAACCAATTGCAATCCACTAGCATGAAACTACTGAGCATGGAGATCAAAGAGATGCACATTCAGCCCTTGTGAGCTGGTAGGGGCCAGCTCCAGCACATCACTGCCTCCATCCTAAACACAATGACAACCCAGCCAGAGGAAGAATCCAAGCCAAGGTCGTGCAGGAAGCAAAACGGCTAGAGTGCCTAGCACTGGGTTTGAGCCAGAGGTGAGGCTATAAGTGAATAAAATGAGTCAGGATATTAGGCACTAAGATTAGAAACAGGTTCAGAAGTATGGCGTGCAAAGAGGGCTAGGGTGAGTGGCTCAGGATGGAAACTGTGCTGTGCTGGGTGACGCTGCTGGAATACAATATTGTCTCCTGATGTCCCGTTCCTAGGCTTGAGAAAGGGACGAGGTTGCACGTGATGATGAGGGAGCTGGGGAAATAGACAGGTGTTCCCTGAACACCAAGGATGACGTCTGAGAAGTCCAAGCCAGGAAAGGGCAAATCCAATCTCTGTAATTGTTGGTGCATCAATTCTTGTGACGATCCCATGAGGATGATGCCAAGGGCCCGGGGAGGGCAGGATGCCCTGACTGACATCATCTGCTATTTCTGGACCAATTCATAGCCTCCTTTAGTGGGAACTTCCTTCAGAACATAAATCACCTCGTCTCTCATGACTACCTCATCCTCCCAAGAAAATAGAGGGAACCCAGTTCGTGGAGCCAGAAGAAGTCCAGGTGTCCTCTGGAGACAGCTTTGGGAGCAGAGAGAACACTGTAACTCCTGAGGTCACATGCACCAGTGTTCAGATCTCACCTCTGCCCCTGGTTGGCTGAAGGGCTTTGGGTAAACCATTTTACTTTTATGACATTCTGTTTCCTCAAATGGGCTAATCATACTTAATAATCTCCCTCATTTCCTTTATTCCCCTCTTTTAAAGAATATGCTTCCAGTGATCAATCTGTGGAAGCTTCCAGAAGGAGATACAGACTCTCTTTCTGGCCCCTTCCCTGGCTTTGTGATGAGGTGGTCACAGCGATGGGCATGGGGGTTGCCTCCAAAGAGGGTGGAGAGTGTGGGAGGAGGACGGGCTGAGAGCGCTCTCCTCAGTGGGGAATCTGGCCCCACTGTGCTGTGACAGAAGCTGTTCTCAGACCTCTCGTTAGAACTTCTCAGCCAAGGTAGAGCTCAGAGCCCAGGAGAGCAGCCCAGGACCTCAGCACACAAAGAGAGAGCCCATTTCCAAGCAGAGGGACCTTCCTGCCTGCTGCCCGTCTGCATGTCTGCTTAACTTTCTTCCTGCTTGAGGCCTGGCTCTGTCTGTCTGCCCCAACTGTCTGTCCATCTGTCCCAGCGAAAAGACGATCAGGCTTGTTACCTACCTGCTGCCTGTGTTTCTGCAGAGGCCCGCTTGACTCTCTGTCAGTTTGTCAGTCTGCAGCAATCTGCTTTCCCATCCCTTTGATTGCAGCTGACTCTCTTGCACCTGGGCTCCATTTTGTGATGTGCGACTGACAGGTGACAAATGAGAGTGAGGAAGAATGACAGACAGGAGCACTATATGGGGGATGGAAGACGTGCACATGCAGAGGGCTGACAGTTGGGTTGTCATCTTTGAGACAGGGTCACTCAAGTTCTTCCAAACCCTGGGGGATGCCTGGAGTACCACTCATCCCACTGCAAAGCACCATCTGCATCCCTGACCACTGTTAGTGGCATCCCCCATGGAGGCTCTGGGAGGAGAAGGGACAGGAGCAGTAGGAGGAGAAGGGACAGTACCCATGGCAGCAGATGAAGAGGCACATTTCAGCTCAGGAAGAACCTTTGTAACCATGGGGCTGTCCAACAGACAAAGTAGGGTGCTGGTGAGGTGGTGATCTCCCTGTCACGGAACTTGTTCAATTATGGGCTGGCCACCCGCTTGTCAGGGCTGCTTTGGCGGGGTGTTTCCTGCCCTGGGAGAGTAAGACTGGGAAGGCTGAGACAGCCTGACATTTAAGGTGATGATTTCTATAGATAATCCTTATAAAGCACTTTGCACAGGGCCTGGCACATAGTAACTGCTCAAAAACAGAACTGTCACTAGGAGAGAGGGTGAACAAGTGACCTTAAGGCCCTTCCCACAGCCTTGGAGGTGGAGAAAGATGAAAGGCCAATTAATGGCAACAGGTTATGAATAAACAGAAGCTGGGAACGTGGGATAATAAAGGGCTTCCCAGAATAGGAATGTCTCCATCTCTCTCACCCTGATTTGCATGGCTCCCGCAGGCCTCCCTCCCCTCTCCTAACTCAATTTCAATTTCAATTTCAATGTCAATAACTTCCCTGGCACGACAAACAGCCAGGGGTTGCCAAAGTGAATCAGAACATTGAGTTTCAAAGTCTCGGACCAGCCCGTCTAGCCAGTGTTGTGCCCCCCACAGGCCTGCCAGGCACTGCCTGCTGCACATCCCTCATCCTCTGTGCCCTTTGGGGAGACTTATTTTTACCCTCCCCAGCTGTCTGTGAAGTTATTTGAAAAATGACACACTCCTTCCTTGATCGAGATGTTTAAACAACAACAGCACGTGAGAAGCCGGGAGCCTGCGCTGTAGCTCCCGACATGAAGGGCTGGGAATGGGAGGATAAAGAAAGCTTATCCCCCTCCTGTGAGATCCCAGCCAAGTGAGGAAGGCAGATGAGACTCAACACCTCCAGCAATGAGGCTAGGGCTGTGATGGAGGTGGCAGGGGGCTCTTGGGGCACAGGAAGGGTGCTTGAGCCAGGTGGAGCAGGGGCAGCTTCTTCCAAGAGGCAGAATGAAAGGGTCTTCCCAAGAATACATGGATGGCAGGCCACCAACAATGTTCCCTATGGCACAGCAGTGGCTGTAATGTCACCATAGGAGGCACCCTTTGTATTTAAGCCATAACAACCACTGACCCCACAGTGTTGGCAGCAATCAGATCCTTTGTAAAGGGAAGGTCGTCGTGGAGGAGTGAAAAGTATTGTACTAGGGACCAGATAGACAATGTTTGAGAGAGATGGGACTAAAGTCCTGGATGGTGGGCAATGGGTGAATGCATGAGGCCTTGGGTATCAGCCTTTGTAGCCCATCCGTGAGCGCTGATTTAGGCTTCATGCTGGCACAGAGGGAGAGGCCCTGGGGGAGTGGAGTGAGGCATTGGGGGTCAGGAGGCCCAGAGGCATCATCTGAAATGCTTTGGATCAGACAGAAATGGAGAGGACAGGGCTGAGGCCGTAGCATCCTCGATGTGCAGAGATGAACAGGTGAAGGGGTGAGCTGATGCTAGCTTTGATGATTTGACATCCTGCCCAGAACCAGCTGGGGGTCAACTTTTGCTTCCACCAGTGGGGAGGTGGACAGACAGGGCCTGGGGCAACTTTGCCAGGAAAACTCCATGAGCAGGACATTAGCCCTCTTCCTCCCTTTCTCCTCTCCTCAACCAGAATGACAAGAATGCTGATAGACACAGACACAACTCCAACTCCCCTCCATACCACCACCAAGACTAGGGGTGTAGGGCAGAATCTCCCTGAGACAGAGAGGGACACAAGCTCTCTTTCCAAAACCTTTGGCCAGGCAGAGAGAAGAGCCCCAGGGACAGACAGCTCTGAGCGAGATGAGCAAATGCTCAGAGGCCCAAGGGGAGTCTGCTTGTGGGTCTGGGGGTGTTCGCATGGGATTATGCTGAACTAGTATAAGCAGGTATCTCTCAAGCACTGCCCCAATTTCTTGATTTCTGGGGACTCCTCAGCTGTTGCATCTGAACATTTGCAGAGGCTGCTTGGGCAGGGCCCCCCATCATCCTGTTTGCTCTCCTGGTTCGCCTCTTTGAACATCCTCAAGGTATGATGAGGCTGGGAGTTGGGAGACACAGATGGGCTGGGGGAGGAGGGGAACCACCGTGGAATGAGGACGCTGAGAATGCAGTTCCAGTTCTGCTGCTGGGTACCCTTGGGCAAATTCCTTCCACATTCGGGGCCTCATTCAACTGTTCAGTAAGATGCAAGGAATAGGCCAGATCAGGGGTTTACAAAGAGGATTCCTTAGAAAGCAGTTCCTGTAACATGTCCTGGGGAAAAGAAGTTTGGGAGAATGAAATTTTCATGCTCCCACATATATTACAGGCTCTGAAATCTCCATAGCACAGACACCTGCTGAACTGTCTGACCAGGTATTTTTCAGACTCCCTTAATGACCCTGTTTTCTCAGACCATTCATTTTCATCCCAAGGAAGGAATGACTGTGCCACAGAATTTGGAAAATATTGGAGTAAATGCTCCTCTCCAAGATTCTCTCTGGTTCTGAGGAGCCAGATGCCTGCTTCTCTAAAGAAAATTGGGGGAGGGTGTGGTGAGGAGAATGGGGTATGTCCTTGTGAAGCTCTTTCTGTGTGCCCAGTTCTGTTCCCTATCTTTGATCCTTGAGATGACGTGTGAGTAGGTATTAATTCTTCCACTAGCAGAGGAGGACAGTGAGTCATGGAGTGGCTCAACAGAGGGGGTGGTTTGCCTCCCTCTTGCTCTGGCAGGAAGGTGAAACCCTGCTCAGGAGGCTTACCTTGGAAGGTGCAGCTCCCTTCTGGGCAATCTTAGACTCTCAGACTCCATGAGCCCCATTTGGAATCAGCCGTTTCTTGCGAGAGACCATTGGAAGAGCTTATGGGGTGAAGCCAAGGGAAGCCAAAGGCTGGGACAAACCATCTATGCATGCCTGAAAAAGCAGCCCCTAAGAGTTCAGACCCATATAGGGCTGGCCCTTGGCAAAGGTTTAAGCTGCCAGTATGCTTGTGTGTATAATGGAAAGAACCTGAATTTTGGAGTCAGACCAGGATTCAAATCCTGCCACAGAGAGACTTTCTGAACTAACCTTACTTAACTGATAAATGAAGTGACCTGGTTTCTCTACTCCCTTTGTAAAACACTCAAATACAGCTATAGCCTGCAGCACTTGGAACGCCTGGCTCTTAGACAACCCTTTCCCAGTTTGCCCACGTCACGTGTGTTCCCAGTGTGTGCGCCCCCAGACCTTTTTATGTCAGTTGCACTTGTCACTGTAAACAGGTAATTTAACCAACTGTAACATAAGCCAATTAAATACCAGTGCAGAAAAGTTGTGTTTCTATGGTAATTAATGTAATGCATTGGGAAGGCTGCTAAAAAATTGCTGTTGAGTTAGGGGTGGGCAAGACTATAAAAGATCGGAAGAAAAATAAACCCATGCATGGATATTTGTGTACATCGATCGCCTTGCAAGGAATCAAAACCAGAAATCTCTCTGGTGATATAGTTCATGTGAGAAATACAACATGATCTTTATGACTGTGAACTTGGGAAGCCTGTTCACCTTTCTGAACTTCTTGTTTCTTGACTTTAAAATAAGTAAAATAATTCCTACCTCACGGAGTTGCCATGAGGAACAGTGAAGCCACGTGCAGTCCCATTTCTATCTTTTGCTTTCTTACTGATGATTCCTCTCTCCTCTTCCTGCTATGACCTCCTTCTCTCACTCAGTGTTCCTTGGGCTTCATCTACAAGTTTGCAGTTCGGCTTATCTGATCATGATTAGGGTTTAAGGCATGTACCCCCAGGAGGAGGGACATCTTCAGAGTGCTTCAAAGGAATGCATGGATGAAGGTGAGATTCCCAGCAGTGTGACATGGCAACAGGGTGACAGTCTGAGCTGGAGAAAACCCCTGGCATTCCTCAAATCACAATTCCTATGACCGGCCCCAGGTGACGATATTTGTTTGATCCAGCCCTCTTTGTACACTCACAGTGACATACCCAGCTTCTTGGGGTTCAACTCAACTTCAGACTCCAGAGCAATCATATCTCAAGCCAGGGAACCCAAAGGAAATTGAAGGTTGAGAGAGGAGTTGTTGGCCCTGGAGATCCAGCTGGGGCAAGTCTGGCTAAGTTAGAAGATGAACCAATTGGTGGAACTTTGGAGCCAGTGGCCTGAGGCCCTAAGAAGCTAGCAATGGCAAAAGCAATGGCAGGGCTGGGTCCTCAGAACTGGAATGAGTGCACATACTGATCTCTGCTCCCTTCAGACCTCTTGTGCCCTGGCTCTTGCCCAGTGGCCCAGAGTGTCAGCAAGAGGTTTGGCTCTTCTGCACCTGCACTCCTGGATGGGCTCTGTTTGTCTTTCAGGGATGAAAATGCTACCTATGGCTGGGTCCAGCTCCTTGCTGTCAACCAAGATCTCTGCAGGTACCTGTCACTTGGTACCACATGCCCCAAATCCTGGTCCATAGAACCTAAGAGAGACCACAAAAGGGATCAGTGTGTGCATTTATTCCTAGTTCTGAGGACCTGACTCTGCCTTGCTGTTGCCACTGCTAGTTTCCCAGGGTTTCAGGCCCCTGGCCCCAAAACTCCGCCAATTCATTCATCTCTTAACTCAGCTGGGCTGGTCCCAGCTGGATCCCTCCGGCTAAGGGGGCTGCTTCGGCATCACTTCTGCTGCCAAAGGCAATGCCCCTAGTTGAGCCTGGAGCCTGGCAAAGGCACCCATTAAAACCCTTTGTGTATGGGGGTGGAGGGAGCAAAGATGCGGAAGTGAGAATAGACAGCAAACTCTTTGCTGCTTTGCGCTGGTTTCTGCATTTTGGAAGGAGCCAGGCAGACCTGGGTCCATGATTAGTGTGAAATCTTGGGGCACCCTCATAGCCCTCTTGAGCCTTTGTTTCTCCCTCTGTGAAGTTGGAATGATGATGGCGAGGCTAATGTCAGTAATATAACGTCTGTAAAGACTTTTCCTCCCATACATCTCGTTCTTATCAAAGAGGCAGCACTGCAAAATGAGAGATCTGCTGTAGCTGAGTAGTCCAAGGGTGGTGGTTGGGAGTGGGGCAGGCCTGGCCCATGGTGGTGAGAACCAGGTGTTTCTCCTGACGGGGTGGCCTCCCTGCTTGTCCTGGGCAGCCAAGGCTAAGATTGGCCTCCGTGGCTTCTGGCTTATTGATCTTGACAGAAGTTTTTCAGAGGTAGAGCAGAGAACTCATTTTCCACTTGGCCAAACTAATGCTAGCTTATTCAAGACCACACAGCGGGTCGGGGTCAACATGGGACTAGACTTCCAGAGTTCTGACTCTCACGGTTAGGCCTAGGAAGTTGTGAAGGCTGCCTCCAGCCAGTCCGACCCTCTGTGTTCTGATGATGGGCACAGGATGCTTGGGGGTTGAGGCTGCCTGGGGTCCATCTGGGACAGCCTGGTGGGCGGGGCTGCACTGGGGCACTCTGTCCTTTCTTCTTGGGTGGCTGTCTGAGCCCTGGCTGCAGCTTGCCTGGGTAGGGTCATTCTTTTCCTACCAACTTCAGAGGCTGCCCCTCAGAGTTTTTCTCAAGGAAATAACCTCCTAATCTCATTGCAAAAGGGCAGAGAGGCAGAGTAAGGAGTGGGCAAGGCAGACAGAGGTAAAACCCAGGGTGACCAAGAGACAGAGTGAGGCCTGCACTCATTCATTCATTTGGGTCTGACTTTCAGCCAGGATGCATCAGAATCCTCTTAAAATACTGAAATGCTCCCACCTCAGCTGCTGAGTAGTTACTTCCCAGAGCTCTGTGAGCGGCACCTGCTGCCAAGGACCCTCCTTCAGCAGAACCTCTGGGCTCCTGCTCCCATGTGCTGGTTGTTAAATATTTTACTACCACTCCTGTTCAAAGATGCCAGAAAACACTTTAATTGAAAACTGTCCCATGAAAATAGGATGTATTTACTTGGAAAATGCCATTATTCATTCATTCAGTGAGCAAATATTTATTGAGCACCTAGTATCAGCCAGGGAAAGGGCCAGGAATTGGGGCACAGCATTGGACCACATCAGGTCCCTGCTCACAATCTTGCTGTGGACCAGGAAGAAGGGAGAGGAAGATACAGCCATAAACAGTGACGGAGAGAAAGTGAGAAAACAACCTGGCCTGACACCTCCGCTTGGAGCCACAGGGAAGGAGGCTGTTCGGCCCATGGGGAGGAGCCTCCAAGTCCAGCTTGGAGCTGTCAACATTCTTCAGTTCTGTCCAATTATCCACTAATGACTCACAATGAATAGATTAGGAAGGGGACTGAGGACAAGGATGCTTAATTACCAAGTGGAGGAGAGGAGGAAACACTGAGCGTCCCCCGACAGGTCTCAGGGAAGGCGGGTGAGAGGAGGATGAGAGGGGGTGGAGGCTGCAAGGCCTGGCTGCTCTAGGGCCATGGCTGGGGCTGCTGAGAAGCTGGGCCAGGCCACCAAGTCCTGGACACCCCAGGGGCTGGAAGTGGAGCTCAGAGTCTGGGTAGGATAGAAAGGACTCTGGCTTCAAGGTGGATGGGGAGAGGTATTTGGGGACTGGCAGCTGGGTGGATCCAAAGCTGATTCATTCCAGGCAGGAGATTTCTGAATGCCATCTCATCTTTCCTCCATCAGCACTGGTGCTCTCAGAGCATGGGCTCTCAGGCCCATGGCATTTGTCTGCTGGGAACCATGGCCCTAGCCCTGATACATAGTTGTACTTGTCTCAGGCTGAGGACATTGGACCCTGTTGCCACCTCTGCTGCCACCTTCTCCCCAACACCAGGTCCCCACCATACTCTGGTCTGCTGGGGAAGGAGGGATTCCATGCAGCCTCTTTCACCACCAGCATCTCCACTCCAAACACAAAGGTTCACGGTTACAATGTGAGCTCCCAGTCTTCCCTGCTGTGATACTCCCAGCAGTCCAAGGGGCGGGCAGACAAGGCATTTTCCCACCCTTAGGCCCAGGAGGAAAGGGAAGCTCAGAGAGGTGGCTAAGTTTGCCCAGGGCCTCACAGGTGACGTGCCCGGAGATGGGACTTGAACCCAGATCAGCCTGCTTTTGCGAAAACGTCTCTCCACAGCTTGATATCAATTTGTCCTTCAGACCTGGGGGTGCAGATGAAGAGGGCTGACTGGTGGCCCTCATACACGAGAGCAGCTCAGCTTGAAGTCCTGTCCTGCCTTCCATGTGGCTCTTCCCCCAGCCTCATGCTCACCCTGCGAGGCACCTTTGAGCCCCTGGGCTGGTATTCCACGGTGCCCATTCTGCACATTCGGTGATGTTCTCTAGCCTCCAGGGAACATCTCTGCTCTGGTACTTGAACATGCTCCACCTCTGTGACATGCCTGGTTGCAATGGATGTGCCAGGGACCTGGGATGATGCTCATCTCATTAGTTCAGTTTCCACTTGTTTGAATCACAGTCCATACAGATTTTAGCTCCTTGACCACACAGTCTGCCTGCATCCCCTGCCTGGCTCACACTGTGGGGGCCACTGACTACATGCTGATTGATGTGAGAATCTGTGAGCTCAGGCGGAAGAGGGACACAGACAGATATGAGGCAGAACGTTCCCTAACAAAGGGTGAGAGGGGTTGGAGTAGTAAAATCTGTGTTTGACTTCTGTTGGATTTAATTCCTGCCAGGGGTATTCTTTCTAAAGGAAAGGAAGCTTTATATATTTTTAACTATGCTGTCCTTGGAAAAGCGTGGAAGGTTGCTGCTGCATTTCTACTGTGTGTCAGGTGTTGTACAGACATTGTCTCATTTAATTCTCATAACTATTCCGTAAGTGGGTATTTTAGGTTTACAAATGAGAAGCCAAGACTTGGGAAGAAAAGGTGACTTGGCTAAGATCACCTAGTTAGTATAAGAGCTGGGCTTTAAACAGAGGGGTCTCGGACTCCAAAGTTAATGTTCTTTCTTTCATTTGATAAAGTGTACAGGAAATGAACTGGAAATTTAGGGGTTGGAATGAGGCTGCCTTAAGTCAAATGCACTATCTTGCCCATCTGCGAGGCTTCCAGGGACGGGTCAGGAGTTTTCTGTCCAGAGGCTCCTGGGAAATGACGTAATCATCTTGCAGTTCTGTCTAAAGTTTCTCATGTTCTCAGCGAATGCCTACAACCACCACTGGAGAATACAGAAGTCTCATCTCCATTTCACAGATATGAAAACTGAGGTTCAAAGAATTTGAGAACTTATTCAACATGGTGACAGAGGTAAATGGCTGAACTAGGAATCAAGCAGCCGGCTGACTTCAAACCCAGTGTTCTTGCCACCACCCCTCACTGCTTGGACCACTTCTGGTGCCAAGTAAGAAAACTTAGACCCATGAGTAGGGCCTGAGACTCACAGACTCAGGCCAGAGGTCACAGCCAGGAAAGTTAGTGCAAAAGGACAAGAGATGTGTTTGCACCATGGGACAAGGCATGTAGGGTCTAACGAGCTGAGTAGTTTCACAGAGTCCCAGAGATGGGTGCGTGTATGTTAGGATCACCTAGCTCAGATTGCTAGCTCATGTAAATCCCAAGCAGATGCAAGACTCAGACCCAGCCCTCCCTTGTCTGATAATCTCTCTATTAAGAGCAACTCCAGGAAGTGGGACACTCCAGAGGTGAACTCTAACCCCAAGAGGCAGCTGCTTCTCCTCTCCCAGCTGAGATGTTCCAAGTACCCAAGACAAGTGTCCTGTGCAGCAGCTTAGGCCTTCCAGAAGGGTCTCAGGTCTCCTTGGTTGTCCAAGTTCTGGATGTCTCATAGGAGGTGGAGCCATCACGTCCTTGCCCTAAATTCTGCCTGTTCTTCAATCCCAGCAGCAAATCTCAGGTACCTCCATGCAGTGAATGGAAGGCCCTGTGAGGTCCAGGGTCTTCTTTTTGACTTTGTGCTTCTGAATTTGGAATGCCCAGGGCAGGAGCATGTTATCGAAAGGACTGATCCTTCTTTTTTTGTTCCTTCCTGAGACCTGGCTGGGCTTCTGGTACACTGAATGTTTAGTGGGGCTGGGAGGTGGCATTTGAGGCTCTTGTGTTGTGTTTGGTTACCAGCTTAATGAGATCCTGAGCTGGAAGGAGTGTTCTGGGTGGGGAGGCAGGGGGAAAGTAAGGAAGCAGGGAATGAGGGGAACGTGCAGCAGGATGTGGCCTTCTCTATGTGCAGTGGTTCAACCTGGGGTGAGCCTGGAGGGCCCTTCTCTTCCCAGCAGCCGGAGGCAGCTTTCCAAACCCTCAATCTGACCATGTCGCTTCTTTGTTTAAAATCCTTCGAAGTCTCACTGTCACCCACTGAGTCCAGATGTGTGCCTTCAAGGTCCTTCCTGACACGGCCCCTGCCTGCCTCTGCAGCCTCCTCCCTCACTCCTCCCTCTGCAGCTCTTCAGTCTGGCATGATGAACTCCGTCAGCCCATCCACTGGCCTGAAGGCCTCCCCACAGGCTGATCTCTCTGCAGTACCGTCTTCCATCCCACCTTGTCCATCTCGTCTTGACCTGACTACTTCCTCCACATGCCTTCCTTTCAGGGAAGCCCTCCAAGATTTCTGAAGTTCATACTAAGTGTCTCTCCTCTCCCTTCTATAACACCCTGTGCATCCCAGCTACTATGAGTGACACTATCACCCCCCTAGAGTACGATTCCTTTCATATCTCCCACTAGACTCCAAACTCCAAGCGGGCAGGGGTACACCTTGCTCAGAATGTTTAGTACTAGGGTCTAGCCTCTTGCTACTCAAAGTGTGGTCCACGCCTGGCAGCTTCCGCATCACTTGAGATGTCATTTGAAATGCAGAATCTCAGGTGCCTCCCCAGACCTACTGAATCAACATCTGCATTTAAACAAGATCCCAGGTAATTTGTGTGCACGTTAGACTTTTTAAAATAATTTCAATAAGCTTTCTTGGGTTGAATCACATTAAACTTTGAAAAGCTCTGATCTCGCCATGGGCAAAGTAGATGCCCGTTCACCGTTTTTTGAGCAAAAGAAGGAATACAAAAGGTCTGCAGTGAGTAAGAGGACATTCTCAGACAGCCTGCAGAAGCCCCTGCATCCTGAGTGGCAGGGAGGGGACATCGGGGTAGGACACAGCTTATGCTCACCTCCGTACAGTGTTGGACACCATCGTCCAGCTCATTATCTCCTCTGTACATTGTTCACTGAACCCTTATGAGAGTAGGATCATTAGACCTTGTTCATGGATGTGGATGCTGAGGTTTAGAGGTGCTTTCCTCAAGAGCAGAGAGCAGCAAAGCCAGGGTCTCAACTTCCTCTGACCACCTCTATCTAACTGGGAAAGTGTGGAGAGAGAGGGGGAGGGGATGGGGACGGGATGTGCTAGGTGGGCTTTGCTGGGCCAGGCCCAGGAATGAGCTCACTTCAGGATGGAATTGAAACCTGCTCCCATCAGAGGAGGTGGTGGGGGGACTTTGGGTAGAAGCTTAATTCGTGGCTGAAATCCCAGCTTCCACTCTGGGGGCCTTCATGAGGCTGGGGTTTGCTTCATGTTCCTTTGGTGGTGCCCTCTCTCCTTTCTGTGCTGGAAATCTATTCCCCCACTGGGCTTTCCTGCAGCCCACACCCGCCAGGCCACATTTCCTGGGCTCAGCACAGTCTGGAAGCCTTCCTGTCCCTGCAGGCATCTGCCTGGAGCTGAGTATACCAATTGCTCCTTTTCCCCCAAGTCTCTTGCCTTGTCTAGGAGGGTCTAGAAACAACTCAGCAGAATGGGGAACCTGGAAGACTGGCTCTAATCCAGCCCCCTCATTTTTGAGACCAGGAATGAAGGGTTCAGAGGCAGAGGGCAAGTTCCCCAGAGTCCGAGGTTGCATAGCAGGTCATGGGCAGCACCGAGCACAGGGGTCTAGGCTGCTGCATGTGCCTCTGTGGCAATGGGCAGCCTGCTCAGAGCCTCTGTGCACTCACAGGTAATGCTTGCCATTTTTATTACTATTATTTATTGAATACTTTCTGTATGCTAGACACTGTGCAATGCACTTAATATACATAATCACACTTAATCCTCATAATAACCTCATGATTTATTTACTATTTCTATCATTATTATTGTTCTTATTTTTCAGATAAGGAAACCAAGGTTCAGAGAAGTGAAGTAACTTGCCCCAGGGTGCACAGTTAGGAAGTAGAGCAGCAGAGATTTAAAGCCAGTATCGTCAGCCACCTAGCCCTCCTCTGCTAAGCCTTCTCTTGTGTGGGCTCACTCAGACCCAGGGACACAGATCGTTGTAATGCAGCAAGAGAGGGGTCCTCTGTCTCCCTGAGAGGCTGGAGATCAGGGCAGCACTGTTTGCAGGCACTCATTGTTTTATTTACAAAGTACTCCTACGGTCTTCACATAATCTTAGCGGCTACAAGAAACATGTGAAGCTGGCCATGTAGATATTTTTGCTGTTTAACAGGTTGGGCAATTGGGTTTATTACTGCAAGGCACACAACTTATTTGACCTGGGTGGCAGTGCCAGTGTTGTGACAACATACGGTTCCCTGCCCAATTTTGCGTTAAATGCAGGGACTCTTAAACTCACTGATATGTTCAGACCCATCAATGCTAGAAGCCACAGTCTGCAGGACTTTCACAGCTGGGGTGAGGCTAGCCACAGGAAGGCATATTTTTTATGTACCCTCAGGATTCCTCTATAGAAAAGAGTCTGGAAGTGTGAGGGTGAAGCCCTCCCACCACCTGTCTGGGCTTGCTAGAGCATTCTATTTGCTCATCCTCATGGCCAACAGATGTTTGTGGAGGGAGATGTCAGCAAACAGGGAGCTGCCTTTCCTATCGGTAAACTGTGTGGCTTTGGGCAAGTCTCAATCGTTCCTTGGAATCTTAGTTTTCTCACTTGTCAGGAGGAGGACTGATGTTCACCCTGCAGATTCGTCAGGAATTTTGTGAAGGTTGGATGATGCAATATAACTGAAAGAGCTTCAAGAAGAATAAAGCACTATTTATGGAATGATTATTTCAGGCATAAAAAAGGGAGGTCTGGGGATAGTAGTATGGGAAGACAACATTTATTGAGCATCTATGATGCGTATTTTATAGACTTATCTCATGCTACCCTCCACACAGCTCTTCAGAGAGGTATTATGGGAGTTTTGCTTCTAATTCCAGCTGAGTAGCTCTTAACAGGCCACCCCTGCCACAGATAATAGCTGTGAACTCTGAACAAAATATTTAAAAAATTGTTCTCAGAAGGAGAGTAACTCAAAGTGGGCAGATTCCAGAAGGGTTCGGGTGGGTGTTTATTGGCACTTGGAAGAAGGGAGGGGCACTGAGTAAATTTCCCATTTTTAATATGTTTAGCCTGAGCTCAAACCCCAGTACTCCTCATGCTAGGTGTCTTAGATGGGTAGAAACTGAGTCATACTGATTTGCAGAGCCAGGGATTAGATTTCAAGGCAACTATGGTAGCTGGAAAGTAAACGAGGACACCCTGAAAGAAGCAAACCAGGGTGGGGAACCTCAGACTCTGTGTACAACCTCTATCAAATATCTGACTTACCCCTGAACCAAGGCATGTGCAGGACAGATGCCAAACATGCCCATCTAAAGCTAATGGAACTGAAATTTCAGGTGCCATCCTCTAAAGGGGTGACAGTTTTGCAGGGAGAATTTAGTCAAATCAACTCCTTAATTAAACAAACAAAAAAAAAACCTAATAAGTTTTATAGCAGTATACAGAATCCAAACTCCTTATAGTACTTACTATATCCAGTATGTAATTTAAAATTAATAGACATAGAAAGAAATAGGAAAACTTTACCCATAGAAAACAGTTAATTGAGACTAGCCCTACAATGATCCAGATTTTGGAATTAGCAGACAAATATTTTAAAGCTGTTCCTATAACTATGCTCAAGGACATAAAGAAAAGTATGTCTACAGTGAATCTAAAGACTGAACTATAATGTTAGTCAAAAAAGGAAGAAGAAATGAAAGGAAACCACAAAAGAGAACAAATGCAAATTTTAGACTTGAAAATATAATATGTGAAATAAAGAAATACTATAAGCACCATTTACAAATAAAACAAATTCAGGTTCATAAAGATCGGGTAATTTTCCCCAAGTCAAGCTGACAAGCAATAGGGCTGGAATTTGAATTTCAAGTCCTTCTAGCTTTAAAACCTATACTTTTTCTTTCAACCTCATTTTATGTAATTTAGAGATTAGCAGAAGTCTGTGGGAAAATGAAAGTAGAATTTGAGCATTTTTGAAATTCCAGTAAGATGGGTTTGTCTCACTAAAAAGACCTTGTTCTAAGAGTCTGCTGTGGCTCCTTGACAACAGCCAACAGGATGATCTACCCATGGTGCTGAAATGTGTCCTCTATCCAAAATGTCAGTGTCTAATAAACCATTTCTGATTACTTGCACCAGCGAGTGGAGAGAGAAGTGATTATCAACCGAAACATGGAGCTCATGCTCTGGAACCAATTCATTTTGGTTTTCAAGGCTACTGCAATGCATTTCTCCATCTATTGCTATCCGTGGGTTTTGCCCATGTTTGGCATAGGTCTTTTCCATGTTTTGCAAAAATATTATCCTTGGATTATAGACAAAGAGTGAACATCTCCATGCATTTACATCATCTTCTTATGGCTGAGATCTAGTTAAATTAAATATCTACTTTGTGAGTTTGATAATGCCCCCAATGCTGTGGATGGTATTGTGGAAGGCAGAGAAGGATGATATCCAGAGCCCACCTGAAAATAAGCACAGAGAAGGAGCAGGAACAAGGCTAGCAGGGTGGGCTTGGGGTCTACTGTGTGTCCTTGGCAAGACATGCCTTGGGGCTTCAGGGATGGGGCAATGTCACTATAGGTTGGGGGCAAGCAAAAATACTTTGTAGAAGAGGTGGGATGTCACTTGGTCTGTAAAGGCTAAACTTAGGAAGAGAGAAGACCATTCCAGGACACAGTTAGTGCTTAATAAATGCTTCTTAAATGAAAGCATGAATATACAATTATTTTCTTCCTGGATATTTTGAAGTATCTGTCTTTTAAAGAGATTGTTTCAAATATTAAAAACAGGCTATTTTAACACTATCTGTAATAGCCCCAAACTGGAAGCTACCCAAATGTTCATCAATAGTAGAATGGGTAAATAAATCATGATATAATTGTACAATAGAATACTACCTAACAATGGCCACTTTACAATGGCACACAACCTTATGAACAAATCCCAGAAGCATGATGTTGTATAAAAGAAGGTGTACAAAAAGGAGGAGCTGTTATAAGATACTGTTTCTACTAAGTGCAAAAAAAGACAAAGCTAATCTCTGGTGTTTGAGATCAGCGCAGCGGATTTGGGCAGTAGTGATAGGAAGGGGGTCCAAAGACAGCTCTGGGGAACTGGGAAGGCTCCATTTCTTGATCTGGATATTGGGTGCACATATGGTTCAGTGTTTGAAAATGTATTGAGCTGTGCACTTATGATAAGTTGTATTTTTCTGTATGTTGTATTTCAATGAAAAGTAAACAACAAACAAAAACAGCCTATGCTCCTCAGCTTGACTTCCGAGACTCCATGTTCTCTTGCCCTCTCTCATCAATACCAGATGGCATGACCTGTGACGAAATTTTTTCAAAGAATGGCAGTCTTTGTTCCAGGAGTAGCCTCTCCTAAGTCCAGAAGAGGAAAGGCAGATAATCTTTTCCCCCATTTTAATGATTGGGAAACTGAGGCTTGTAGATATGAAATAATGTCCTTTTGTCATATAGTGAGTCAGTATAAGAAAAAAATTTTGGTCTTCTGGGAGCCTCCATCCTATGGCCCAGATGGTAAGTGCCTGCTCAGCCAGATGCAGCTGAAGAGACAAAGGCTGTTACAGGAAGTCAGAGTGATGGGTGGGAAAGCCTGGAGGTGTTCAGCAGGCTTGGCCATCCCCCACTTTCATGGCCAGGTCTGTGTAAAATAGCACCTGGAGGGTTCTCAGCCCACCATCTGCTTTTGTGAGATTTGGGTGAATCAGTTCCTGTCCCTGGACCTGTGACCCCAACTATAAAATTAGGGATTAAACTCAATAACAATAAGGCATAAGTTTCCTTCCAATTCCAATATTTCCAGGTATAAATTTGAACTGGTGTCATTCATATAAGACTAGGCAGTCTCTGCTATTCTGTTCCCTTAGGGGGCTGTGCAGAGTTGGGGTTAAAGAAAGAAGTCTCTATGACATTTTAAAGTATTTCTTTATTCATTTATTCACTCATTCACTCCAGAACCCTTCATTGAGCATCTGCTCTATGCTAGGTCCTTAAGGAACGTGTATTCTAGGGAGAATGACACAGTAAATGCTGGATCTGGAGGAAGGAAGAGATCAGACTGCGTAAATTGAGGAAGGGATCACATCTCTGTTGGAGAGAAGAATATCTAGAGGCAGAGGATTTGGAAAGGCATTTCTGTGGGCTCAAACCTGAACATAGAGAGTGAGTGGCCACAGCTGAGGCTAAAGCCTTGAGCAGGATGATTTGGTGTAGGGTGTAGGATTTGGGGGTGGGGTCACATTTAGGATGAGGGTGAGACTGGAGTGAGGTGCATGGCCTGGGGGGGAACCCTCTTCTCACCTTTCTCCAACAGTTGGATGAGACTTGGGTGCACATCTCCTGCCCTCTTAGTCTGGTCAATAAGCTCTATAAGCAGCCAAGGAGAAGCAAGATCAATGCAGTTGCTATTGATCCTGCCTCAGCAGCCGATTAGTACCAGGGACTTGGCTGGCCCTGGGAGCCCCTTGCTAAAGCACCATGGAACACAGATTAAACTGGAAGCACCTAGCAGCCCCGGGGAGAGCTTCTGCCCTCTCCAGATGTCTAGGGGTAGTGGAAGAGGTCCTGACCCCAACCCGCTGGAGCCTTTTGCTATCCAGATGAACAACATAAATTCCTAAGCAAGCAGCAGACATCTGATCATGGCATTTCTTTGCTTAACTCCTCTCCATATATCCCATTGCCTCTGGGGTCTGTGCAAACTCCCTAATAGGGCAAACCTGCCTTCTTCAGTCTGGCCCCTGACTGCCTCTTCCTGCCTCAAACATGTTGCCTTCCCCTGACCGTCTGAGTCAGTCCAGGAGAACTGCCTTCAGGGCCTCCAACTTGCCATCACACTGCACAAAGTCACTTGTCATTTCTTCCAGTCGCCTTCCCTGACCCTCCTCTCACCACTACCACCACCACTAAAATCTGATTTAGGCACCTTTCCAAGTTTCTCTCTCTACTTTTTTGAGCAGACCAAGGATAAGAAAATATTGTAATTGCTTATTTCTTGTCTCATCCTGCATATTGGAATCACCTTGGAGCTTTGAAAAAATATATAGATTCAGATTCACTGGTCTGGGATGGGCCTTGGCTAGTGATGCTTCTGCCACTTCTCTCCCAGGCTCTTAAGGTGCAACCATAGCTGAGAATCACTGGACTAGAGTCTGAGCATCAAGAAGTCGGGGACAAGATTCGTCATTTAGCCTCTCCATCCCTGGCACCTAGTACAGTACCTGGCACATAGTAGGTACCCAGTGAGTATCTGTGGAATTGCACTGTCCTCAAGGGAACATGTGGCTAGGCTAAGCACTCCCACCAGCTGGAATGTTCCTCTGTTGGACAGTACAGAGAGCCAAGGGCTCTCAGTGAATAGCTTAACTCATTGAGGAAGCTCTTCTGCAACACATCATATCACATTTAACTCTCAGCTGGGCTGTGAGGCAGGAAGATGAGTGATAAAATTTCGTTTTGTAAAGGGGGACCCTGAAACCCAGAGAAGGTAAGTGGCCATGCCTGAGTATCACAGCAAGAATGGACAGAGCCAAGATTCCACCCTGTGGTCTCTCCGCAATTTATTTCCTTGAGTCTTGTTACCAAGCATTTCCTTAGACTGCATCAAAGTATCCTCTGAGGCCACTGGTCCTGCGGTCATTGGCCCTCACTCCTTTCCCTGTGTGTTCCTTTTCCCTGGGGCCTCCTTTCCACAGTGGAAGGGGGTGGCCTCCCTAGGCCATCAGCTGAGGGAAGCAGTGGGGGAGGCTGGCATGGAAGCAGTGGCTTGAGAGTGCCAGACCAGAAACCAGCAGAAATGGGCTCGAGGCCAGTGTCTGTCACCCATGAGTCCTGCGAACCTGCACCTGTCGCCTGTCTTCCTAGAGCCACACCTGCAAAGCAGGAACTGCAAACTCCTGAGCCACTGGCCCCATCCAGAAAATGAGGCTGGCAACTCTTAAAGTACTACCAGGTGAGCTGGCAAATGATGAAGGCCTGTGCAGACCTCACGGGGCTGTGCATAAGGATCATCAGGCTTGGAGGAGAGGCTTGGTCCAGACATTCACCTCTTCTCTTCCTGGGCTTTAGCCCAAGCTTGCTTCCCTTAATCACTCCATTTCTATACAAACAGCTGCTCTTCTTGGCCTTCCCCATGGGACACTAACCAGAGAAGACCATCCACAGCATGGGAAGCCTCGCTGACATGCTCCATGGTAATTTATTTGGATTTAAGAGCTCATGAAATGAGACATAATGATGGATTAGCTTGAACAAGGATGGGGAGATAAGGGTCTCTTCCACACCCTGTTTTCCTGGGAACTTGGGAGCAAGGGGCCAGGGCCTCTGTCTGGTTGGAATGGTGGGGATCCTGCCCTCTTGCTCCTTTGGGAAGTAGAGGGGCCCCTCAAGGGCATCCATCTCATCTACTCAGGAAACGCTGAGCACCCCAAGCCAGGAGAAAGTGGGAGGACCCATAGGATCCCTTAGTTAGGGAAATGCCATAGAGTTGGGGGCCAGGGACAGGAATGGGATTGGGAGACAGAGACAGAGGTTGGCAGAGATGGACAAGTCCCCTTGTCCTGGGCCTGGAGTGGGATAGCCATGGTCAGAGCCCAGCTGCCTGAGGCTTAAGTAAGGACAAGATTCTCAGGGCAGGGACATTCAAAGTGGGGAAGGGAGAGAAGCAGACCCTCTGGCTGTCTTGCCTCTCACCCTTTCCAAATCACAGCCAATGTCCTTGGCACAGCAGCCTCCCCAGGAGTGAAACCCTTTGGGTCACAGGGAGAGCAGGTACCATTTGGCCTGCACATCTTACGATATTTTTTTAATTTAAAATTCTTTCTCTTTTTTAATGTCCAAGATACCAAAGTAGTAGGTTGGGTTCTGCTTTAAGAGGAAACTTGTTCCATAATCTGGGTCCCAAGACTCTTCTTGGAAAGCCAGGAAGGTTGAATAATGGAAGCCAAATGGGGAAGGGGAGCGTACAGGGGAGGGACGCACAGTTCTTACAGAATTTACACTTTTCTTTGATATTTTTCCCAATTTTTGGAAGCTCAGATGCACAACATTTGAGTAGTTATCATCTTTGTTATGCTCTCCCCATTGGCCCATGTTTCGTCCTATTTTTCTTTCATTCATTCATTCATTGGTACATAATAACAATACAGTAAGTGCCCTCCAGCCCACCTCCTAACATAAAATCAAAGTCCTTGACGATGATCGACACTTAATTGTATGGCTTCCTACTGCCTGTCTCATCTCCCTGCCTTCCCCCACCCAAGGTAACCATCATTCTGAATCCTGCTGTTTCTTAGCTTTTTTTTTTTTTAATGCACATATTTTATTGTATCTAAATGTTTTCCAGTTGCCTTGAATTTTTGCTAATCCCCAGCCCCTGCCCCTTTAGGGACACTTGTCGTTACAGAATACAGGAAATGAGATATGGGCTCCTCCATTATTTTGGCTGCAGTAAAACTTGTTACTGAAAGCACCTTGGGCTCCAGTGTTCTCTGAAGGGGAGGGCACAGAAGGGGAGGGAAATTCCTCATGTGGAGAGGCCAAGTGGCATCCAGAGAAGCCACTATTTAGGGAAGTAGTGTGGAGGTTATGCTTTGCTGGACAGTGTTCAGAAGGTAGGCTCATTGAGTAACCCCCTCCTTCCAAGCCCTCACTTAATCCAGCCTTGTCTACAGCCTGGAGCCTTGCAAAACGAGCCCATCCTCCCTAGATGGCTCAACCCTGGCAGAGCTGCTCTCCAGAAACCCTGGGGCCGGGAGGACCAAATTTGCTCTCAGTGTTCGTAGCCAATTTCTGCCCTCTGGAGGGTGCAGAGAAGGTCCTGATCAGGGGATTGGGGATGCTGCCTAGATGTGATTACTGGGATGGAAGGGTGGCCCCGATGGTGTGTGTGTCCTGGGCCAGCGCAGCACAGCCTTCCACTCACACTGCCTCCCTGCCAGTGTGCCAGCCCCAGGCCCCCCATGGCGCTCATCTTGGATCTCCCCCTTGTGGCTTCTCAGACCAAGAACCAATTTTATCCACGAGTGAGCCTGTGTAATCCTTTTCCGGTCTCGTCCACTGCTTGGGGAGGCTTCAGTGGGGATGGGGAGGGAAGCTGCCTGGGCTGCAGAGGTGTGGGAAGCCCGTGGAGGGATAGGTCTGGCTTCTGTGGCAGCTGCCACCTCCTGCTGGAGGTATCCAATCCTCCCCTGGCTGGCCGGCTCATGTCTCTCACGTTTTCTGTGAGCAAACAGAGGCATTCATGAGCCCGAGTGAGGCCATTCTCAGAATCTCCTTTCCCATTACATTTTTGCCCCAAATGGATTTGGGGTGGAACCCTGGTGACGAGCAGCTTCCCGTGCACCCTGACTCTCCCAGGATGAGGGTGGGGGCAGGGGAGAGGCACTCTGCCCAGAGCTTGAGATGCCACAGTGGGCCCAGAAAGCTGAAGACCCTTGGAGCTAGAAGAGTCTCTGGAGACAGCCCCACTCTACACTTATTGACAGGGAAAATAAGGCCCAGAAAGGGACAGTCATTCACTCAGTGAAGCTTTCCCCAAACTGGTCTTCTGGCAGGACACTGCCTACCTGTCACCCCGTCTCCTGTCTTACCAGCTGCTGTCACCCGCTTTGGTCGCTGCAGCCTTGTACACATTCCCTCTGTGGGGGAAAGCCTTCCCAGACAAGTCTATTATTCTGGAGGGCCCCATATCACACACAGTAGGCACGGGGTTGGCATTGATGGGTTAGGGTTCAAGGCCTACCTCTGACTCTTATTTACTATGTGACCTGGAGAGTGTGATCCAAGCTCTCCAAGCCTGTTTCTTTATCTAGAGAGAACAAAGGTGCTGATAGTCAAGTCTATCTTTCGGGCATGTCGTGAAGTTTGAACGAGATGTGACAACAGACCAACACAGTGCCTGGCACATGGTAACAGTCAAGAAATTCTAGTGGTTATGATTGTCATTGAGCTGGGTGGGCTCCTATTCATCCTTCACAACCCTGCCAAGGCATTGCCTCCTCAGTGAAGCCTTCCCTGATGACCCCATGCACAGACCTGAAGACTCTTGGGACCCTCCCTGCTACAGCTTCATCTTGGGCATGAATCACTTTCTATTATCATTAATTTACATGTTTATTGTCTCTGCTGGAATGTGAGCTTCTAAGGGAAGAAATGTCTGTGTGGTTCTCTGGTGGTGGGGCTAGAGCTGAGCAAAGGCATCTCAGTGGTAGGCGTGTAGTGAGGTCACATTGGCTCATGCCCCACCTCCCCAAGCCAGGGCTCCTTTCTTGTCTTTCTCTAAGTGCCATCATCAGGCCCATTCTTCAGGGACTTTGTCTGCATTTGGTGGCCTTGGCTGCCCTCTCCTGACCACAGTGGGCAGAACTGTGCCAGGGGTGAGGGTGAGGGTGGGGCTGGGGTGGAGAGGCAGGAAACTTGGGGGCATGAGCAGGAGGGCAGGGGCCATGTGAGGGTTCTGCTTCTCATGCAGAAGGCTTACATGTTTCTCCGTATCTTGGGTCTCTGAGCCTCTGAGCCCACAGGGGTAACTGGCAGAAGACTGTGTCCTAGGGGTGGGAAGGAGGCTCTAGAAGGGCTGATCCTCCTGTGAGAAGCCAACCTTGCATGGCTCACAGGGGACCAACTCTAAAGATGGTGCCAGCCCAGCTCACCCCAAAGCTGACCTCCCTAGCAGGCAGCCTCTGAGAATGACCCCTGGGCCACACAGTATCACACACAAATACCAGGACTGGCTCACTAGCTTACTGCCTCACGATTATCTCCTGCCTTCCTTAGGGAGCGTGACAGATTGAAAGAAGATGGTTCCAGCTAAGAGAGTCCTATAATTATCAACTGCGGATTATTTTAATTAAAATGCTTTGCATCCTCAGTTCTTAATTTCTAAAATGATTATAAATGTTATTATTAAAGAAAAATCCTTGAAGTGAGATCCATAAATCTCTGCCTGTGCTGAGATGACAGGGCGAGCTGGTGCAGCAGAGGATACCCAGCCTGGGGCTGAGGCTCTAGGGAAAGGGAGGCAGGAAGAATGGAGAAGGAAGGTGAGAGAGGACACGGGAGAAAGGAAATGAGGGGAGGGTAGACTTAGGGGTTTCTATGTGCACCCCTCCCACTCCACCTCCTAGCATTTGGGACTGAGAAATCAGACCAGATCTAGGTTTGGAACTTGTCTCTGCTGTTGGCTGTGTGACTTTGGGCATGTCAAGAAACCTCTCTGAGCTTGGAGAGTCTCAACTGTAGAATGAAAATAATTGCTAATTGCTGTCTGGTAGAACTATTTTGAGGCATGTCAATAATGTGCATAAAGCACTTGTCACAGAGTAGCTACACTGTAGCAATTGTGATCAGCTCCACCCCCACGCTCAGGAGGCTTCTTGCCAGTCCTCTGTTGCTTCATAGCTCCATCCTTTGGTTGTCACAGGCTCCTGACAGGTGTCTATCCCTCCCACTCCAGAGTACTGAGAAGGGATCACAGAGGCATGATTGCTGCCAGCCCCAGTCTGGCACCAAGGGTGGTACCCTTAGGTTCCAGCAGCCTCCCGTCACAGCAGGCAGGTCTGGAAGAGAAAAGGCCAGCACTCTCACTTGACACACAAGGATATGCAGGCCCAGAGAGGAAACTGTCCAGCCCAAGGTCATCTAGCAAATTGCTGGCAGGTCATTTTACCCATTTTAGCAGATGGCCAAAGCCTGCCTCTCATATTTATTTTAAGCCTATCTTTTT
Organism: Plecturocebus donacophilus; assembly: GCA_004027715.1. Classification (NCBI taxonomy): domain Eukaryota; kingdom Metazoa; phylum Chordata; class Mammalia; order Primates; family Pitheciidae; genus Plecturocebus; species Plecturocebus donacophilus. The sequence goes on along the minus strand of PVKP010012707.1, from coordinate 465 downwards.
AATGACTGAGAACCAGGAGATGACGCCAAGGGTGACATTGATGAGGCAGAGGAGGAAAGGGGTAGTTGGCTGGAGGTGGAGTGGCCCAGCGCTGGCCTGGGGTCAGGACACCTGAACTCTGTCCTGAGCTCTCTCCAGACCTGGCTGCTCTGTGACCCTGGGCTGATCCCTTCACTTCCCGGACCTTCGTTCCCTCCTCGGTGAAATGGGGATGGTAATCACTGCCCCGCTGACCTCTCAGGCTGGTGTTGAGGATCGGCTGAGATGATGGATCTGAAAGTGCTTTGTAAGCGGGAAAGCGTGAAGCAAATGTAGGAGATTATTAACATTAATATTAATGAACTCGCTCACGGTTGGCTACTGGCCACAGAAAAGAGAACGTCAGGAGTCTGGGGAAAATGAACTTTTCCAAACCTCTGTGGGGTTTGCAGAGGAGTCGGGTATGGCAATTCTCTGCAGGATCAT